>JAJQJQ010000493.1:0-23571 GCA_028622995.1 Panagrolaimus kolymaensis | reverse complement strand
TCTTATTGGAGGCGTTAAAAATAGCAATGCTATTACAAAATTTTTGTTTTGAAGCTAACTTTTTAAGGTTATTCTTCGCAATATTTTTAATTTTATTTTATTTAATCTCGAAATTCTAGCTTCAAACGTTCCATTCTTGGTGGAGGCGTTAAAAATAGCAATGCTATTACAAAATTTTTGTTTTGAAGCTAACTTTTTAAGGTTATTCTTCGCAATATTTTTAATTTTATTTTATTATATCTCGAATTTCTAGCTTCAAACGTTCCATTCTTGGTGGAGGCGTTAAAAATAGCAATGCTATTACAAAATTTTTGTTTTGAAGCTAACTTTTTAAGGTTATTCTTCGCAATATTTTTAATTTTATTTTATTTAATCTCGAAATTCTAGCTTCAAACGTTCCATTCTTGGTGGAGGCGTTAAAAATAGCAATGCTATTACAAAATTTTTGTTTTGAAGCTAACTTTTTAAGGTTATTCTTCGCAATATTTATTTTTATTTTTTGAATAATTGAAGTCAAGCTTCAAACGTTCCATTCATAGTGGAGGCGTTAAAAATAGCAATCTATTAATAAATTTTTGTTTTGAAGCTATCTTTTTAAGGTTATTCTTCGCAATATTTTTAATTTTATTTTATTGAATCTCGAAATTCTGGCTTCAAACTTTCCATAAGTGATGCAGGTTTTATTTATAGAAAAAGTATTTACAAAATTTTTGTTTTGAAGCTTCCTTTTTATGGTTAATTTTCGCAATATTTATTTTTATTTTTTGAATAATTGAAGTCAAGCTTCAAACGTTCCATTCATTGTGGAGGCGTTAAAAATAGCAATGCTATTACAAAATTTTTGTTTTGAAGCTAACATTTTAAGGTTATTCTTCGCAATATTTTTAATTTTATTTTATTTAATCTCGAAATTCTAGCTTCAAACGTTCCATTCTTGGTGGAGGCGTTAAAAATAGCAATGCTATTACAAAATTTTTGTTTTGAAGCTAACTTTTTAAGGTTATTCTTCGCAATATTTATTTTTATTTTTTGAATAATTGAAGTCAAGCTTCAAACGTTCCATTCATTGTGGAGGCGTTAAAAATAGCAATGCTATTACAAAATTTTTGTTTTGAAGCTAACTTTTTAAGGTTATTCTTCGCAATATTTTAATTTTATTTTATTTAATCTCGAAATTCTAGCTTCAAACGTTCCATTCTTGGTGGAGGCCTTAAAAATAGCAATGCTATTACAAAATTTTTGTTTTGAAGCTAACTTTTTAAGGTTATTCTTCGCAATATTATTAATTTTATTTATTTAATCTCGAAATTCTAGCTTCAAACGTTCCATTCTTGGTGGAGGCGTTAAAAATAGCAATGCTATTACAAAATTTTTGTTTTGAAGCTAACTTTTTAAGGTTATTCTTCGCAATATTTTTAATTTTATTTTATTGAATCTCGAAATTCTAGCTTCAAACGTTCCATTCTTGGTGGGGGCGTTAAAAATAGCAATGCTATTACAAAATTATTGTTTTGAAGCTAACTTTTTAAGGTTATTCTTCGCAATAATTTTAATTTTATTTTATTATATCTCGAATTTCTAGCTTCAAACGTTCCATTCTTGGTGGAGGCGTTAAAAATAGCAATGCTATTACAAAATTTTTGTTTTGAAGCTAACTTTTTAAGGTTATTCTTCGCAATATTTTTAATTTTATTTTATTGAATCTCGAAATTCTAGCTTCAAACGATCCATTCTTGGTGGGGGCGTTAAAAATAGCAATGCTATTACAAAATTTTTGTTTTGAAGCTAACTTTTTAAGGTTATTCTTCGCAATATTTTTAATTTTATTTTATTTAATCTCGAAATTCTAGCTTCAAACGTTCCATTCTTGGTGGAGGCGTTAAAAATAGCAATGCAATTACAAAATTTATGTTTTGAAGCTAACTTTTTAAGGTTATTCTTCGCAATATTTTTAAATTTATTTTATTTAATCTCGAAATTCTAGCTTCAAACGTTCCATTCTTGGTGGAGGCGTTAAAAAAATAGCAATGCTATTACAAAATTTTTGTTTTGAAGCTAACTTTTTAAGGTTATTCTTCGCAATAATTTTTTTTATTTTTTGAATAATTGAAGTCAAGCTTCAAATGTTCCATTCATTGTGGAGGCGTTAAAAATAGCAAATCTATTAATAAATTTTTGTTTTGAAGCTATCTTTTTAAGGTTATTCTTCGCAATATTTTTAATTTTATTTTATTGAATCTCGAAATTCTGGCTTCAAACTTTCCATAAGTGATGCAGGTTTTATTTATAGAAAAAGTATTACAAACATTTTTGTTTTGAAGCTTCCTTTTTATGGTTAATTTTCGCAATATTTATTTTTATTTTTTGAATAATTGAAGTCAAGCTTCAAATGTTCCATTCATTGTGGAGGCGTTAAAAATAGCAAATCTATTAATAAATTTTTGTTTTGAAGCTATCTTTTTAAGGTTATTCTTCGCAATATTTTTAATTTATTTTTATTGAATCTCGAAATTCTAGCTTCAAACGTTCCATTCTTGGTGGGGGGCGTTAAAAATAGCAATGCTATTACAAAATTTTTGTTTGAAGCTAACTTTTTAAGGTTATTCTTCGCAATATATTATTTTATTTTTTGAATAATTGAAGTCAAGCTTCAAATGTTCCATTCATTGTGGAGGCGTTAAAAATAGCAAATCTATTAATAAATTTTTGTTTTGAAGCTAACTTTTAAGGTTATTCTTCGCAATATTTATTTTTATTTTTTGAATAATTGAAGTCAAGCTTCAAATGTTCCATTCATTGTGGAGGCGTTAAAAATAGCAAATCTATTAATAAATTTTTGTTTTGAAGCTATCTTTTTAAGGTTATTCTTCGCAATATTTTTAATTTTATTTTATTGAATCTCGAAATTCTGGCTTCAAACTTTCCATAAGTGATGCAGGTTTTATTTATAGAAAAAGTATTACAAAATTTTTGTTTTGAAGCTACCTTTTTATGGTTAATTTTCGCAATATTTATTTTTATTTTTTGAATAATTGAAGTCAAGCTTCAAATGTTCCATACATTGTGGAGGCGTTAAAAATAGCAAATCTATTAATAAATTTTTGTTTTGAAGCTATCTTTTTAAGGTTATTCTTCGCAATATTTTTTAATTTATTTTATTGAATCTCGAAATTCTAGCTTCAAACGTTCCATTCTTGGTGGGGGCGTTAAAAATAGCAATGCTATTACAAAATTTTAGTTTTGAAGCTATCTTTTTAAGGTTATTCTTCGCAATATTTATTTTTATTTTTTGAATAATTGAAGTCAAGCTTCAAATGTTCCATTCATTGTGGAGGCGTTAAAAATAGCAAATCTATTAATAAATTTTTGTTTTTGAAGCTAACTTTTTAAGGTTATTCTTCGCAATATTTATTTTTATTTTTTGAATAATTGAAGTCAAGCTTCAAATGTTCCATTCATTGTGGAGGCGTTAAAAATAGCAAATCTATTAATAAATTTATGTTTTGAAGCTATCTTTTTAAGGTTATTCTTCGCAATATTTTTAATTTTATTTTATTGAATCTCGAAATTCTAGCTTCTAACGTTCCATTCTTGGTGGGGGGCGTTAAAAATAGCAATGCTATTACAAAATTTTTGTTTTGAAGCTAACTTTTTAAGGTTATTCTTCGCAATATTTTTAATTTTATTTTATTTAATCTCGAAATTCTAGCTTCAAACGTTCCATTCTTGGTGGGGGGCGTTAAAAATAGCAATGCTATTACAAAATTTTTGTTTTGAAGCTAACTTTTTAAGGTTATTCTTCGCAATATTTTTAATTTTATTTTATTTAATCTCGAAATTCTAGCTTCAAACGTTCCATTCTTGGTGGAGGCGTTAAAAATAGCAATGCTATTACAAAATTTTTGTTTTGAAGCTAACTTTTTAAGGTTATTCTTCGCAATATTTTTAATTTTATTTTATTTAATCTCGAAATTCTAGCTTCAAACGTTCCATTCTTGGTGGAGGCGTTAAAAATAGCAATGCTATTACAAAATTTTTTGTTTTGAAGCTAACTTTATAAGGTTATTCTTCGCAATATTTTTAATTTTTATTTATTTAATCTCGAAATTCTAGCTTCAAACGTTCCATTCTTGGTGGAGGCGTTAAAAATAGCAATGCTATTACAAAATTTTTGTTTTGAAGCTAACTTTTAAGGTTATTCTTCGCAATATTTTTAATTTTATTTTATTGAATCTCGAAATTCTAGCTTCAAACGTTCCATTCTTGGTGGGGGCGTTAAAAATAGCAATGCTATTACAAAATTTTTGTTTTGAAGCTAACTTTTTAAGGTTATTCTTCGCAATATTTTTAATTTTATTTTATTATATCTCGAATTTCTAGCTTCAAACGTTCCATTCTTGGTGGAGGCGTTAAAAATAGCAATGCTATTACAAAATTTTTGTTTTGAAGCTAACTTTTTAAGGTTATTCTTCGCAATATTTTTAATTTTATTTTATTTAATCTCGAAATTCTAGCTTCAAACGTTCCATTCTTGGTGGAGGCGTTAAAAATAGCAATGCTATTACAAAATTTTTGTTTTGAAGCTAACTTTTTAAGGTTATTCTTCGCAATATTTTTAATTTTATTTTATTGAATCTCGAAATTCTAGCTTCAAACGTTCCATTCTTGGTGGGGGCGTTAAAAATAGCAATGCTATTACAAAATTTTTGTTTTGAAGCTAACTTTTTAAGGTTATTCTTCTCAATATTTTTAATTTTATTTTATTGAATCTCGAAATTCTAGCTTCAAACGTTCCATTCTTGGTGGAGGCGTTAAAAATAGCAATGCTATTACAAAATTTTTGTTTTGAAGCTAACTTTTTAAGGTTATTCTTCGCAATATTTTTAATTTTATTTTATTATATCTCGAATTTCTAGCTTCAAACGTTCCATTCTTGGTGGAGGCGTTAAAAATAGCAATGCTATTACAAAATTTTTGTTTTGAAGCTAACTTTTTAAGGTTATTCTTCGCAATATTTTTAATTTTATTTTATTATATCTCGAATTTCTAGCTTCAAACGTTCCATTCTTGGTGGAGGCGTTAAAAATAGCAATGCTATTACAAAATTTTTGTTTTGAAGCTAACTTTTTAAGGTTATTCTTCGCAATATTTTTAATTTTATTTTATTTAATCTCGAAATTCTAGCTTCAAACGTTCCATTCTTGGTGGAGGCGTTAAAAATAGCAATGCTATTACAAAATTTTTGTTTTGAAGCTAACTTTTTAAGGTTATTCTTCGCAATATTTTTAATTTTATTTTATTATATCTCGAATTTCTAGCTTCAAACGTTCCATTCTTGGTGGAGGCGTTAAAAATAGCAATGCTATTACAAAATTTTTGTTTTGAAGCTAACTTTTTAAGGTTATTCTTCGCAATATTTTTAATTTTATTTTATTATATCTCGAATTTCTAGCTTCAAACGTTCCATTCTTATTGGAGGCGTTAAAAATAGCAATGCTATTACAAAATTTTTGTTTTGAAGCTAACTTTTTAAGGTTATTCTTCGCAATATTTTTAATTTTATTTATTTAATCTCGAAATTCTAGCTTCAAACGTTCCATTCTTGGTGGAGGCGTTAAAAATAGCAATGCTATTACAAAATTTTTGTTTTGAAGCTAACTTTTTAAGGTTATTCTTCGCAATATTTTTAATTTTATTTTATTTAATCTCGAAATTCTAGCTTCAAACGTTCCATTCTTGGTGGAGGCGTTAAAAATAGAAAAGCTATTCCAAATTTTTTGTTTTGAAGCTTACTTTTTAAGGTTATTCTTCTCAATATTTTTAATTTTATTTTATTGAATCTCGAAATTCTAGCTTCAAACGTTCCATTCTTGGTGGAGGCGTTAAAAATAGCAATGCTATTACAAAATTTTTGTTTTGAAGCTAACTTTTTAAGGTTATTCTTCGCAATATTTTTAATTTTATTTTATTGAATCTCGAAATTCTAGCTTCAAACGTTCCATTCTTGGTGGAGGCGTTAAAAATAGCAATGCTATTACAAAATTTTTGTTTTGAAGCTAACTTTTTAAGGTTATTCTTCGCAATATTTTTAATTTTATTTTATTGAATCTCGAAATTCTAGCTTCAAACGTTCCATTCTTGGTGGGGGCGTTAAAAATAGCAATGCTATTACAAAATTTTTGTTTTGAAGCTAACTTTTTAAGGTTATTCTTCTCAATATTTTTAATTTTATTTTATTGAATCTCGAAATTCTAGCTTCAAACGTTCCATTCTTGGTGGAGGCGTTAAAAATAGCAATGCTATTACAAAATTTTTGTTTTGAAGCTAACTTTTTAAGGTTATTCTTCGCAATATTTTTAATTTTATTTTATTATATCTCGAATTTCTAGCTTCAAACGTTCCATTCTTGGTGGAGGCGTTAAAAATAGCAATGCTATTACAAAATTTTTGTTTTGAAGCTAACTTTTTAAGGTTATTCTTCGCAATATTTTTAATTTTATTTTATTTAATCTCGAAATTCTAGCTTCAAACGTTCCATTCTTGTGGAGGCGTTAAAAATAGAAAAGCTATTCCAAATTTTTTGTTTTGAAGCTTACTTTTTAAGGTTATTCTTCTCAATATTTTTAATTTTATTTTATTTAATCTCGAAATTCTAGCTTCAAACGTTCCATTCTTGGTGGAGGCGTTAAAAATAGAAAAGCTATTCCAAATTTTTTGTTTTGAAGCTTACTTTTTAAGGTTATTCTTCTCAATATTTTTAATTTTATTTTATTTAATCTCGAAATTCTAGCTTCAAACGTTCCATTCTTGGTGGAGGCGTTAAAAATAGAAAAGCTATTCCAAATTTTTTGTTTTGAAGCTTACTTTTTAAGGTTATTCTTCTCAATATTTTTAATTTTATTTTATTTAATCTCGAAATTCTAGCTTCAAACGTTCCATTCTTGGTGGAGGCGTTAAAAATAGCAATGCTATTACAAAATTTTTGTTTTGAAGCTAACTTTTTAAGGTTATTCTTCGCAATATTTTTAATTTTATTTTATTATATCTCGAATTTCTAGCTTCAAACGTTCCATTCTTATTGGAGGCGTTAAAAATAGCAATGCTATTACAAAATTTTTGTTTTGAAGCTAACTTTTTAAGGTTATTCTTCGCAATATTTTTAATTTTATTTTATTTAATCTCGAAATTCTAGCTTCAAACGTTCCATTCTTGGTGGAGGCGTTAAAAATAGCAATGCTATTACAAAATTTTTGTTTTGAAGCTAACTTTTTAAGGTTATTCTTCGCAATATTTTTAATTTTATTTTATTATATCTCGAATTTCTAGCTTCAAACGTTCCATTCTTGGTGGAGGCGTTAAAAATAGCAATGCTATTACAAAATTTTTGTTTTGAAGCTAACTTTTTAAGGTTATTCTTCGCAATATTTTTAATTTTATTTTATTATATCTCGAATTTCTAGCTTCAAACGTTCCATTCTTGGTGGAGGCGTTAAAAATAGCAATGCTATTACAAAATTTTTGTTTTGAAGCTAACTTTTTAAGGTTATTCTTCGCAATATTTTTAATTTTATTTTATTATATCTCGAATTTCTAGCTTCAAACGTTCCATTCTTATTGGAGGCGTTAAAAATAGCAATGCTATTACAAAATTTTTGTTTTGAAGCTAACTTTTTAAGGTTATTCTTCGCAATATTTTTAATTTTATTTTATTTAATCTCGAAATTCTAGCTTCAAACGTTCCATTCTTGGTGGAGGCGTTAAAAATAGCAATGCTATTACAAAATTTTTGTTTTGAAGCTAACTTTTTAAGGTTATTCTTCGCAATATTTTTAATTTTATTTTATTATATCTCGAATTTCTAGCTTCAAACGTTCCATTCTTGGTGGAGGCGTTAAAAATAGCAATGCTATTACAAAATTTTTGTTTTGAAGCTAACTTTTTAAGGTTATTCTTCGCAATATTTTTAATTTTATTTTATTGAATCTCGAAATTCTAGCTTCAAACGTTCCATTCTTGGTGGGGGCGTTAAAAATAGCAATGCTATTACAAAATTTTTGTTTTGAAGCTAACTTTTTAAGGTTATTCTTCGCAATATTTTTAATTTTATTTTATTGAATCTCGAAATTCTAGCTTCAAACGTTCCATTCTTGGTGGGGGCGTTAAAAATAGCAATGCTATTACAAAATTTTTGTTTTGAAGCTAACTTTTTAAGGTTATTCTTCTCAATATTTTTAATTTTATTTTATTGAATCTCGAAATTCTAGCTTCAAACGTTCCATTCTTGGTGGAGGCGTTAAAAATAGCAATGCTATTACAAAATTTTTGTTTTGAAGCTAACTTTTTAAGGTTATTCTTCGCAATATTTTTAATTTTATTTTATTATATCTCGAATTTCTAGCTTCAAACGTTCCATTCTTGGTGGAGGCGTTAAAAATAGCAATGCTATTACAAAATTTTTGTTTTGAAGCTAACTTTTTAAGGTTATTCTTCGCAATATTTTTAATTTTATTTTATTATATCTCGAATTTCTAGCTTCAAACGTTCCATTCTTGGTGGAGGCGTTAAAAATAGCAATGCTATTACAAAATTTTTGTTTTGAAGCTAACTTTTTAAGGTTATTCTTCGCAATATTTTTAATTTTATTTTATTTAATCTCGAAATTCTAGCTTCAAACGTTCCATTCTTGGTGGAGGCGTTAAAAATAGCAATGCTATTACAAAATTTTTGTTTTGAAGCTAACTTTTTAAGGTTATTCTTCGCAATATTTTTAATTTTATTTTATTATATCTCGAATTTCTAGCTTCAAACGTTCCATTCTTGGTGGAGGCGTTAAAAATAGCAATGCTATTACAAAAATTTTTGTTTTGAAGCTAACTTTTTAAGGTTATTCTTCGCAATATTTTTAATTTTATTTTATTTAATCTCGAAATTCTAGCTTCAAACGTTCCATTCTTGGTGGAGGCGTTAAAAATAGAAAAGCTATTCCAAATTTTTTGTTTTGAAGCTTACTTTTTAAGGTTATTCTTCTCAATATTTTTAATTTTATTTTATTGAATCTCGAAATTCTAGCTTCAAACGTTCCATTCTTGGTGGAGGCGTTAAAAATAGCAATGCTATTACAAAATTTTTGTTTTGAAGCTAACTTTTTAAGGTTATTCTTCGCAATATTTTTAATTTTATTTTATTTAATCTCGAAATTCTAGCTTCAAACGTTCCATTCTTGGTGGAGGCGTTAAAAATAGCAATGCTATTACAAAATTTTTGTTTTGAAGCTAACTTTTTAAGGTTATTCTTCGCAATATTTTTAATTTTATTTTATTATATCTCGAATTTCTAGCTTCAAACGTTCCATTCTTATTGGAGGCGTTAAAAATAGCAATGCTATTACAAAATTTTTGTTTTGAAGCTAACTTTTTAAGGTTATTCTTCGCAATATTTTTAATTTTATTTTATTATATCTCGAATTTCTAGCTTCAAACGTTCCATTCTTGGTGGAGGCGTTAAAAATAGCAATGCTATTACAAAATTTTTGTTTTGAAGCTAACTTTTTAAGGTTATTCTTCGCAATATTTTTAATTTTATTTTATTATATCTCGAATTTCTAGCTTCAAACGTTCCATTCTTATTGGAGGCGTTAAAAATAGCAATGCTATTACAAAATTTTTGTTTTGAAGCTAACTTTTTAAGGTTATTCTTCGCAATATTTTTAATTTTATTTTATTTAATCTCGAAATTCTAGCTTCAAACGTTCCATTCTTGGTGGAGGCGTTAAAAATAGCAATGCTATTACAAAATTTTTGTTTTGAAGCTAACTTTTTAAGGTTATTCTTCGCAATATTTTTAATTTTATTTTATTATATCTCGAATTTCTAGCTTCAAACGTTCCATTCTTGGTGGAGGCGTTAAAAATAGCAATGCTATTACAAAATTTTTGTTTTGAAGCTAACTTTTTAAGGTTATTCTTCGCAATATTTATTTTTATTTTTTGAATAATTGAAGTCAAGCTTCAAACGTTCCATTCATTGTGGAGGCGTTAAAAATAGCAAAGCTATTACAAAATTTTTGTTTTGAAGCTAACTTTTAAGGTTATTCTTCGCAATATTTTTAATTTTATTTTATTGAATCTCGAAATTCTAGCTTCAAACGTTCCATTCTTGGTGGAGGCGTTAAAAATAGCAATGCTATTACAAATTTTTGTTTTGAAGCTAACTTTTTAAGGTTATTCTTCGCAATATTTATTTTTATTTTTTGAATAATTGAAGTCAAGCTTCAAACGTTCCATTCATTGTGGAGGCGTTAAAAATAGCAAAGCTATTACAAAATTTTTGTTTTGAAGCTAACTTTTAAGGTTATTCTTCGCAATATTTTTAATTTTATTTTATTATATCTCGAACTTCTAGCTTCAAACGTTCCATTCTTGGTGGAGGCGTTAAAAATAGCAATGCTATTACAAAATTTTTGTTTTGAAGCTAACTTTTTAAGGTTATTCTTCGCAATATTTTTAATTTTATTTTATTATATCTCGAATTTCTAGCTTCAAACGTTCCATTCTTGGTGGAGGCGTTAAAAATAGCAATGCTATTACAAAATTTTTGTTTTGAAGCTAACTTTTTAAGGTTATTCTTCGCAATATTTTTAATTTTATTTTATTATATCTCGAATTTCTAGCTTCAAACGTTCCATTCTTGGTGGAGGCGTTAAAAATAGCAATGCTATTACAAAATTTTTTTTTTGAAGCTAACTTTTTAAGGTTATTCTTCGCAATATTTTTAATTTTATTTTATTGAATCTCGAAATTCTAGCTTCAAACGTTCCATTCTTGGTGGGGGCGTTAAAAATAGCAATGCTATTACAAAATTTTTGTTTTGAAGCTAACTTTTTAAGGTTATTCTTCGCAATATTTATTTTTATTTTTTGAATAATTGAAGTCAAGCTTCAAACGTTCCATTCATTGTGGAGGCGTTAAAAATAGCAAAGCTATTACAAAATTTTTGTTTTGAAGCTAACTTTTAAGGTTATTCTTCGCAATATTTTTAATTTTATTTTATTATATCTCGAATTTCTAGCTTCAAACGTTCCATTCTTGGTGGAGGCGTTAAAAATAGCAATGCTATTACAAAATTTTTGTTTTGAAGCTAACTTTTTAAGGTTATTCTTCGCAATATTTTTAATTTTATTTTATTATATCTCGAATTTCTAGCTTCAAACGTTCCATTCTTGGTGGAGGCGTTAAAAATAGCAATGCTATTACAAAATTTTTGTTTTGAAGCTAACTTTTTAAGGTTATTCTTCGCAATATTTTTAATTTTATTTTATTATATCTCGAATTTCTAGCTTCAAACGTTCCATTCTTGGTGGAGGCGTTAAAAATAGCAATGCTATTACAAAATTTTTGTTTTGAAGCTAACTTTTTAAGGTTATTCTTCGCAATATTTTTAATTTTATTTTATTGAATCTCGAAATTCTAGCTTCAAACGTTCCATTCTTGGTGGGGGCGTTAAAAATAGCAATGCTATTACAAAATTTTTGTTTTGAAGCTAACTTTTTAAGGTTATTCTTCGCAATATTTATTTTTATTTTTTGAATAATTGAAGTCAAGCTTCAAACGTTCCATTCATTGTGGAGGCGTTAAAAATAGCAAAGCTATTACAAAATTTTTGTTTTGAAGCTAACTTTTAAGGTTATTCTTCGCAATATTTTTAATTTTATTTTATTATATCTCGAATTTCTAGCTTCAAACGTTCCATTCTCTGTGGAGGCGTTAAAAATAGCAATGCTATTACAAAATTTTTGTTTTGAAGCTAACTTTTTAAGGTTATTCTTCGCAATATTTTTAATTTTATTTTATTATATCTCGAATTTCTAGCTTCAAACGTTTCATTCTTGGTGGAGGCGTTAAAAATAGCAATGCTATTACAAAATTTTTGTTTTGAAGCTAACTTTTTAAGGTTATTCTTCGCAATATTTTTAATTTTATTTTATTGAATCTCGAAATTCTAGCTTCAAACGTTCCATTCTTGGTGGGGGCGTTAAAAATAGCAATGCTATTACAAAATTTTTGTTTTGAAGCTAACTTTTTAAGGTTATTCTTCGCAATATTTATTTTTATTTTTTGAATAATTGAAGTCAAGCTTCAAACGTTCCATTCTTGGTGGGGGCGTTAAAAATAGCAATGCTATTACAAAATTTTTGTTTTGAAGCTAACTTTTTAAGGTTATTCTTCGCAATATTTATTTTTATTTTTTGAATAATTGAAGTCAAGCTTCAAACGTTCCATTCTTGGTGGAGGCGTTAAAAATAGCAATGCTATTACAAAATTTTTGTTTTGAAGCTAACTTTTTAAGGTTATTCTTCGCAATATTTTTAATTTTATTTTATTGAATCTCGAATTTCTAGCTTCAAACGTTCCATTCTTGGTGGAGGCGTTAAAAATAGCAATGCTATTACAAAATTTTTGTTTTGAAGCTAACTTTTTAAGGTTATTCTTCGCAATATTTATTTTTATTTTTTGAATAATTGAAGTCAAGCTTCAAACGTTCCATTCTTGGTGGAGGCGTTAAAAATAGCAATGCTATTACAAAATTTTTGTTTTGAAGCTAACTTTTAAGGTTATTCTTCGCAATATTTATTTTTATTTTTTGAATAATTGAAGTCAAGCTTCAAACGTTCCATTCTTGGTGGAGGCGTTAAAAATAGCAATGCTATTACAAAATTTTTGTTTTGAAGC
Source organism: Panagrolaimus kolymaensis (assembly GCA_028622995.1). Taxonomy (NCBI): domain Eukaryota; kingdom Metazoa; phylum Nematoda; class Chromadorea; order Rhabditida; family Panagrolaimidae; genus Panagrolaimus; species Panagrolaimus kolymaensis. The sequence continues at coordinate 10,844 of JAJQJQ010000493.1, read as the reverse complement.
TAACTTTTTAAGGTTATTCTTCGCAATATTTTTAATTTTATTTTATTATATCTCGAATTTCTAGCTTCAAACGTTCCATTCTTGGTGGAGGCGTTAAAAATAGCAATGCTATTACAAAATTTTTGTTTTGAAGCTAACTTTTTAAGGTTATTCTTCGCAATATTTTTAATTTTATTTTATTATATCTCGAATTTCTAGCTTCAAACGTTCCATTCTTGGTGGAGGCGTTAAAAATAGCAATGCTATTACAAAATTTTTGTTTTGAAGCTAACTTTTTAAGGTTATTCTTCGCAATATTTTTAATTTTATTTTATTGAATCTCGAAATTCTAGCTTCAAACGTTCCATTCTTGGTGGGGGCGTTAAAAATAGCAATGCTATTACAAAATTTTTGTTTTGAAGCTAACTTTTTAAGGTTATTCTTCGCAATATTTATTTTTATTTTTTGAATAATTGAAGTCAAGCTTCAAACGTTCCATTCATTGTGGAGGCGTTAAAAATAGCAAAGCTATTACAAAATTTTTGTTTTGAAGCTAACTTTTAAGGTTATTCTTCGCAATATTTTTAATTTTATTTTATTATATCTCGAATTTCTAGCTTCAAACGTTCCATTCTTGGTGGAGGCGTTAAAAATAGCAATGCTATTACAAAATTTTTGTTTTGAAGCTAACTTTTTAAGGTTATTCTTCGCAATATTTTTAATTTTATTTTATTATATCTCGAATTTCTAGCTTCAAACGTTCCATTCTTGGTGGAGGCGTTAAAAATAGCAATGCTATTACAAAATTTTTGTTTTGAAGCTAACTTTTTAAGGTTATTCTTCGCAATATTTTTAATTTTATTTTATTATATCTCGAATTTCTAGCTTCAAACGTTCCATTCTTGGTGGAGGCGTTAAAAATAGCAATGCTATTACAAAATTTTTGTTTTGAAGCTAACTTTTTAAGGTTATTCTTCGCAATATTTATTTTTATTTTTTGAATAATTGAAGTCAAGCTTCAAACGTTCCATTCATTGTGGAGGCGTTAAAAATAGCAAAGCTATTACAAAATTTTTGTTTTGAAGCTAACTTTTAAGGTTATTCTTCGCAATATTTTTAATTTTATTTTATTATATCTCGAATTTCTAGCTTCAAACGTTCCATTCTTGGTGGAGGCGTTAAAAATAGCAATGCTATTACAAAATTTTTGTTTTGAAGCTAACTTTTTAAGGTTATTCTTCGCAATATTTTTAATTTTATTTTATTATATCTCGAATTTCTAGCTTCAAACGTTCCATTCTTGGTGGAGGCGTTAAAAATAGCAATGCTATTACAAAATTTTTGTTTTGAAGCTAACTTTTTAAGGTTATTCTTCGCAATATTTTTAATTTTATTTTATTGAATCTCGAAATTCTAGCTTCAAACGTTCCATTCTTGGTGGGGGCGTTAAAAATAGCAATGCTATTACAAAATTTTTGTTTTGAAGCTAACTTTTTAAGGTTATTCTTCGCAATATTTATTTTTATTTTTTGAATAATTGAAGTCAAGCTTCAAACGTTCCATTCATTGTGGAGGCGTTAAAAATAGCAAAGCTATTACAAAATTTTTGTTTTGAAGCTAACTTTTAAGGTTATTCTTCGCAATATTTTTAATTTTATTTTATTATATCTCGAATTTCTAGCTTCAAACGTTCCATTCTTGGTGGAGGCGTTAAAAATAGCAATGCTATTACAAAATTTTTGTTTTGAAGCTAACTTTTTAAGGTTATTCTTCGCAATATTTTTAATTTTATTTTATTATATCTCGAATTTCTAGCTTCAAACGTTCCATTCTTGGTGGAGGCGTTAAAAATAGCAATGCTATTACAAAAATTTTTGTTTTGAAGCTAACTTTTTAAGGTTATTCTTCGCAATATTTTTAATTTTATTTTATTATATCTCGAATTTCTAGCTTCAAACGTTCCATTCTTGGTGGAGGCGTTAAAAATAGCAATGCTATTACAAAATTTTTGTTTTGAAGCTAACTTTTTAAGGTTATTCTTCGCAATATTTATTTTTATTTTTTGAATAATTGAAGTCAAGCTTCAAACGTTCCATTCATTGTGGAGGCGTTAAAAATAGCAAAGCTATTACAAAATTTTTGTTTTGAAGCTAACTTTTAAGGTTATTCTTCGCAATATTTTTAATTTTATTTTATTATATCTCGAATTTCTAGCTTCAAACGTTCCATTCTTGGTGGAGGCGTTAAAAATAGCAATGCTATTACAAAATTTTTGTTTTGAAGCTATCTTTTTAAGGTTATTCTTCGCAATATTTTTAATTTTATTTTATTATATCTCGAATTTCTAGCTTCAAACGTTCCATTCTTGGTGGAGGCGTTAAAAATAGCAATGCTATTACAAAATTTTTGTTTTGAAGCTAACTTTTTAAGGTTATTCTTCGCAATATTTTTAATTTTATTTTATTGAATCTCGAAATTCTAGCTTCAAACGTTCCATTCTTGGTGGGGGCGTTAAAAATAGCAATGCTATTACAAAATTTTTGTTTTGAAGCTAACTTTTTAAGGTTATTCTTCGCAATATTTATTTTTATTTTTTGAATAATTGAAGTCAAGCTTCAAACGTTCCATTCATTGTGGAGGCGTTAAAAATAGCAAAGCTATTACAAAATTTTTGTTTTGAAGCTAACTTTTTAAGGTTATTCTTCGCAATATTTTTAATTTTTATTTTATTATATCTCGAATTTCTAGCTTCAAACGTTCCATTCTTGGTGGAGGCGTTAAAAATAGCAATGCTATTACAAAATTTTTGTTTTGAAGCTAACTTTTTAAGGTTATTCTTCGCAATATTTTTAATTTTATTTTATTGATATCTCGAAATTCTAGCTTCAAAACGTTCCATTCTTGGTGGGGGCGTTAAAAATAGCAATGCTATTACAAAATTTTTGTTTTGAAGCTAACTTTTTAAGGTTATTCTTCGCAATATTTATTTTTATTTTTTGAATAATTGAAGTCAAGCTTCAAACGTTCCATTCATTGGTGGAGGCGTTAAAAATAGCAAAGCTATTACAAAATGTTTGTTTTGAAGCTAACTTTTTAAGGTTATTCTTCGCAATATTTTTAATTTTTATTTTATTATATCTCGAATATTCTAGCTTCAAAACGTTCCATTCTTGGTGGAGGCGTTAAAAATAGCAATGCTATTACAAAATTTTTGTTTTGAAGCTAACTTTTTAAAGGTTATTCTTCGCAATATTTATTTTTATTTTTTGAATAAATGAAGTCAAGCTTCAAACGTTCCATTCTTGGTGGAGGCGTTAAAAATAGCAATGCTATTACAAAAATTTTTGTTTTGAAGCTAACTTTTTAAGGTTATTCTTCGCAATATTTTTAATTTTATTTTATTTAATCTCGAATATTCTAGCTTCAAAACGTTCCATTCTTGGTGGAGGCGTTAAAAATAGCAATGCTAATTACAAAATTTTTGTTTTGAAGCTAACTTTTTAAGGTTATTCTTCGCAATATTTTTAATTTTATTTTAGTATATCTCGAATTTCTAGCTTCAAACGTTCCATTCTTGGTGGAGGCGTTAAAAATAGCAATGCTATTACAAAATTTTTGTTTTGAAGCTAACTTTTTAAGGTTATTCTTCGCAATATTTTTAATTTTATTCTTATTGAATCTCGAAATTCTAGCTTCAAACGTTCCATTCTTGGTGGGGGGCGTTAAAAATAGCAATGCTATTACAAAATTTTTGTTTTGAAGCTAACTTTTTAAGGTTATTCTTCGCAATATTTATTTTTATTTTTTGAATAATTGAAGTCAAGCTTCAAACGTTCCATTCATTGTGGAGGCGTTAAAAATAGCAAAGCTATTACAAAATTTTTGTTTTGAAGCTAACTTTTAAGGTTATTCTTCGCAATATTTTTAATTTTATTTTATTGAATCTCGAAATTCTAGCTTCAAACGTTCCATTCTTGGTGGGGGCGTTAAAAATAGCAATGCTATTACAAAATTTTTGTTTTGAAGCTAACTTTTTAAGGTTATTCTTCGCAATATTTTTAATTTTATTTTATTATATCTCGAATTTCTAGCTTCAAACGTTCCATTCTTGGTGGAGGCGTTAAAAATAGCAATGCTATTACAAAATTTTTGTTTTGAAGCTAACTTTTTAAGGTTATTCTTCGCAATATTTTTAATTTTATTTTATTGAATCTCGAAATTCTAGCTTCAAACGTTCCATTCTTGGTGGGGGCGTTAAAAATAGCAATGCTATTACAAAATTTTTGTTTTGAAGCTAACTTTTTAAGGTTATTCTTCGCAATATTTATTTTTATTTTTTGAATAATTGAAGTCAAGCTTCAAACGTTCCATTCATTGTGGAGGCGTTAAAAATAGCAAAGCTATTACAAAATTTTTGTTTTGAAGCTAACTTTTAAGGTTATTCTTCGCAATATTTTTAATTTTATTTTATTATATCTCGAATTTCTAGCTTCCAACGTTCCATTCTTGGTGGAGGCGTTAAAAATAGCAATGCTATTACTAAAATTTTTGTTTTGAAGCTAACTTTTTAAGGTTATTCTTCGCAATATTTTTAATTTTATTTTATTATATCTCGAATTTCTAGCTTCAAACGTTCCATTCTTGGTGGAGGCGTTAAAAATAGCAATGCTATTACAAAATTTTTTGTTTTGAAGCTAACTTTTTAAGGTTATTCTTCGCAATATTTTTAATTTTATTTTATTATAATCTCGAATTTCTAGCTTCAAAACGTTCCATTCTTGGTGGAGGCGTTAAAAATAGCAATGCTATTACAAAATTTTTGTTTTGAAGCTAACTTTTTAAGGTTATTCTTCGCAATATTTTATTTTTATTTTATTGAATAATCGAAGTCAAGCTTCAAACGTTCCATTCATTGTGGAGGCGTTAAAAATAGCAAAGCTATTACAAAATTTTTGTTTTGAAGCTAACTTTTAAGGTTATTCTTCGCAATATTTTTAATTTTATTTTATTATATCTCGAATTTCTAGCTTCAAACGTTCCATTCTTGGTGGAGGCGTTAAAAATAGCAATGCTATTACAAAATTTTTGTTTTGAAGCTAACTTTTTAAGGTTATTCTTCGCAATATTTTTAATTTTATTTATTATATCTCGAATTTCTAGCTTCAAACGTTCCATTCTTGGTGGAGGCGTTAAAAATAGCAATGCTATTACAAAATTTTTGTTTTGAAGCTAACTTTTTAAGGTTATTCTTCGCAATATTTTTAATTTTATTTTATTGAATCTCGAAATTCTAGCTTCAAACGTTCCATTCTAGGTGGAGGCGTTAAAAATAGCAATGCTATTACAAAATTTTTTGTTTTGAAGCTAACTTTTTTAAGGTTATTCTTCGCAATATTTTTAATTTTATTTTATTATATCTCGAAGTTCTAGCTTCAAACGTTCCATTCTTGGTGGAGGCGTTAAAAATAGCAATGCTATTACAAAAATTTTTGTTTTGAAGCTAACTTTTTTAAGGTTATTCTTCGCAATATTTATTTTTATTTTTTGAATAATTGAAGTCAAGCTTCACAACGTTCCATTCTATGTGTGGAGGCGTTAAAAATAGCAATGCTATTACAAAATTTTTGTTTTGAAGCTAACTTTTTAAGGTTATTCTTCGCAATATTTTTAATTTTATTTTATTGATATCTCGAAATTCTAGCTTCAAACGTTCCATTCTTGGTGGAGGCGTTAAAAATAGCAATGCTATTACAAAATTTTTGTTTTGAAGCTAACTTTTTAAGGTTATTCTTCGCATATATTTTTAATTTTATTTTATTATATCTCGAATTTCTAGCTTCAAACGTTCCATTCTTGGTGGAGGCGTTAAAAATAGCAATGCTATTACAAAATTTTTGTTTTGAAGCTAACTTTTTAAGGTTATTCTTCGCAATATTTTTTAATTTTATTTTATTATCTCGAATTCTAGCTTCAAACGTTCCATTCTTGGTGGAGGCGTATAAAAATAGCAATGCTATTACAAAATTTTTGTTTTGAAGCTAACTTTTAAGGTTATTCTTCGCAATATTTATTTTTATTTATTGATAATCTGAAGTCAAGCTTCAAACGTTCCATTCATTGTGGAGGCGTTAAAAATAGCAAAGCATATACAAAATTTTTGTTTTGAAGCTAACTTTTTAAGGTTATTCTTCGCAATATTTTTAATTTTATTTTTATATATCTCGAATTTCTAGCTTCAAAACGTTCCATTCTTGGTGGAGGCGTTAAAAATAGCAATGCTATAACAAAATTTTTTGTTTTGAAGCTAACTTTTTTAAGGTTATTCTTCGCAATATTTTTAATTTTATTTATTATATCTCGAAATTCTAGCTTCAAACGTTCCATTCTTGGTGGAGGCGTTAAAAATAGCAATGCTATTACAAAATTTTTGTTTTGAAGCTAACTTTTTAAGGTTATTCTTCGCAATATTTTTAATTTTTATTTTATTGAATCTCGAAATTCTAGCTTCAAAACGTTCCATTCTTGGTGGAGGCGTTAAAAATAGCAATGCTATTACAAAATTTTTGTTTTGAAGCTAACTTTTTAAGGTTATTCTTCGCAATATTTTTAATTTTTATTTTATTGAATCTCGAAATTCTAGCTTCAAACGTTCCATTCTTGGTGGAGGCGTTAAAAATAGCAATGCTATTACAAAATTTTTGTTTTGAAGCTAACTTTTTAAGGTTATTCTTCGCAATATTTTTAATTTTATTTTATTATATCTCGAATTTCTAGCTTCAAACGTTCCATTCTTGGTGGAGGCGTTAAAAATAGCAATGCTATTACAAAATTTTTGTTTTGAAGCTAACTTTTTAAGGTTATTCTTCGCAATATTTTTAATTTTATTTTATTGAATCTCGAAATTTCTAGCTTCAAACGTTCCATTCTTGGTGGAGGCGTTAAAAATAGCAATGCTATTACAAATATTTTTGTTTTGAAGCTAACTTTTTAAGGTTATTCTTCGCAATATTTTTAATTTTATTTTATTATATCTCGAATTTCTAGCTTCAAACGTTCCATTCTTGGTGGAGGCGTTAAAAATAGCAATGCTATTACAAAATTTTTGTTTTGAAGCTAACTTTTTAAGGTTATTCTTCGCAATATTTTTAATTTTATTTATTATATCTCGAATTTCTAGCTTCAAACGTTCCATTCTTGGTGGAGGCGTTAAAAATAGCAATGCTATTACAAAATTTTTGTTTTGAAGCTAACTTTTTAAGGTTATTCTTCGCAATATTTTATTTTTATTTTATTGAATATCTCGAATTCTAGCTTCAAACGTTCCATTCATTGTGGAGGCGTTAAAATAGCAATGCTATTACAAAATTTTTGTTTTGAAGCTAACTTTTTAAGGTTATTCTTCGCAATATTTTTAATTTTATTTTATTATATCTCGAATTTCTAGCTTCAAAACGTTCCATTCTTGGTGGAGGCGTTAAAAATAGCAATGCTATTACAAAATTTTTGTTTTGAAGCTAACTTTTTAAGGTTATTCTTCGCAATATTTTTAATTTTATTTTATTATATCTCGAATTTCTAGCTTCAAACGTTCCATTCTTGGTGGAGGCGTTAAAAATAGCAATGCTATTACAAAATTTTTGTTTTGAAGCTAACTTTTTAAGGTTATTCTTCGCAATATTTTTAATTTTATTTTATTGATATCTCGAATTTCTAGCTTCAATACGTTCCATTCTTGGTGGAGGCGTTAAAAATAGCAATGCTATTACAAAATTTTTGTTTTGAAGCTAACTTTTTAAGGTTATTCTTCGCAATATTTTTAATTTTTATTTTATTATATCTCGAATTTCTAGCTTCAAAACGTTCCATTCTTGGTGGAGGCGTTAAAAATAGCAATGCTATTACAAAATTTTTGTTTTGAAGCTAACTTTTTAAGGTTATTCTTCGCAATATTTTTAATTTTATTTTATTATATCTCGAATTTCTAGCTTCAAACGTTCCATTCTTGGTGGAGGCGTTAAAAATAGCAATGCTATTACAAAATTTTTGTTTTGAAGCTAACTTTTTAAGGTTATTCTTCGCAGAATATTTTATTTTTATTTTTTGAATAATCTGAAGTCAAGCTTCAAACGTTCCATTCATTGGTGGAGGCGTTAAAAATAGCAATGCTATTACAAAATTTTTGTTTTGAAGCTAACTTTTTAAGGTTATTCTTCGCAATATTTTTAATTTTTATTATTTAATCTCGAATTTCTAGCTTCAAACGTTCCATTCTTGGTGGAGGCGTTAAAAATAGCAATGCTATTACAAAATTTTTGTTTTGAAGCTAACTTTTTAAGGTTATTCTTCGCAATATTTTATTTTTATTTTTTGAATAATCTCGAAGTCAAGCTTCAAACGTTCCATTCTTGGTGGAGGCGTTAAAAATAGCAATGCTATTACAAAATTTTTGTTTTGAAGCTAACTTTTTAAGGTTATTCTTCGCAATATTTTTAATTTTATTTTATTATATCTCGAATTTCTAGCTTCAAACGTTCCATTCTTGGTGGAGGCGTTAAAAATAGCAATGCTATTACAAAATTTTTGTTTTGAAGCTAACTTTTTAAGGTTATTCTTCGCAATATTTTTAATTTTATTTTATTATATCTCGAATTTCTAGCTTCAAACGTTCCATTCTTGGTGGAGGCGTTAAAAATAGCAATGCTATTACAAAATTTTTGTTTTGAAGCTAACTTTTTAAGGTTATTCTTCGCAATATTTTTAATTTTATTTTATTGAATCTCGAAATTCTAGCTTCAAACGTTCCATTCTTGGTGGGAGGCGTTAAAAATAGCAATGCTATTACAAAATTTTTGTTTTGAAGCTAACTTTTTAAGGTTATTCTTCGCAATATTTATTTTTATTTTTTGAATAATTGAAGTCAAGCTTCAAACGTTCCATTCATTGGTGGAGGCGTTAAAAATAGCAAAGCTATTACTAAATTTTTGTTTTGAAGCTAACTTTTAAGGTTATTCTTCGCAATATTTTTAATTTTATTTTATTATATCTCGAATTTCTAGCTTCAAAACGTTCCATTCTTGGTGGAGGCGTTAAAAATAGCAATGCTATTACAAAATTTTTGTTTTGAAGCTAACTTTTTAAGGTTATTCTTCGCAATATTTTTAATTTTATTTTATTATATCTCGAATTTCTAGCTTCAAACGTTCCATTCTTGGTGGAGGGCGTTAAAAATAGCAATGCTATTACAAAATTTTTGTTTTGAAGCTAACTTTTTAAGGTTATTCTTCGCAATATTTTAATTTTATTTTATTGAATCTCGAAATTCTAGCTTCAAACGTTCCATTCTTGGTGGGGGCGTTAAAAATAGCAATGCTATTACAAAATTTTTGTTTTGAAGCTAACTTTTTAAGGTTATTCTTCGCAATATTTATTTTTATTTTTTGAATAATTGAAGTCAAGCTTCAAACGTTCCATTCATTGTGGAGGCGTTAAAAATAGCAAAGCTATTACAAAATTTTTGTTTTGAAGCTAACTTTTAAGGTTATTCTTCGCAATATTTTTAATTTTATTTTATTATATCTCGAATTTCTAGCTTCAAACGTTCCATTCTTGGTGGAGGCGTTAAAAATAGCAATGCTATTACAAAATTTTTGTTTTGAAGCTAACTTTTTAAGGTTATTCTTCGCAATATTTTTAATTTTATTTTATTATATCTCGAATTTCTAGCTTCAAAACGTTCCATTCTTGGTGGAGGCGTTAAAAATAGCAATGGCTATTACAAAATTTTTGTTTTGAAGCTAACTTTTTAAGGTTATTCTTCGCAATATTTTTAATTTTATTTTATTGAATCTCGAAATTCTAGCTTCAAACGTTCCATTCTTGGTGGGGGCGTTAAAAATAGCAATGCTATTACAAAATTTTTGTTTTGAAGCTAACTTTTTAAGGTTATTCTTCGCAATATTTATTTTTATTTTTTTGAATAATTGAAGTCAAGCTTCAAACGTTCCATTCATTGTGGAGGCGTTAAAAATAGCAATGCTATTACAAAATTTTTGTTTTGAAGCTAACTTTTAAGGTTATTCTTCGCAATATTTTTAATTTTATTTTATTATATCTCGAATTCTAGCTTCAAACGTTCCATTCTAGGTGGAGGCGTTAAAAATAGCAATGCTATTACAAAATTTTTGTTTTTGAAGCTAACTTTTTAAGGTTATTCTTCGCAATATTTTTAATTTTATTTTTATTATATCTCGAATTTCTAGCTTCAAACGTTCCATTCTTGGTGGAGGCGTTAAAAATAGCAATGCTATTACAAAATTTTTGTTTTGAAGCTAACTTTTTAAGGTTATTCTTCGCATATTTTTTTAATTTTATTTTATTGAATCTCGAAATTCTAGCTTCTCAACGTTCCCATTCTTGGTGGGGGCGTTAAAAATAGCAATGCTATTACAAAATTTTTGTTTTGAAGCTAACTTTTTAAGGTTATTCTTCGCAATATTTATTTTTATTTTTTGAATAATTGAAGTCAAGCTTCAAACGTTCCATTCATTGTGGGAGGCGTTAAAAATAGCAATGCTATTACAAAATTTTTTGTTTTGAAGCTAACTTTTTAAGGTTATTCTTCGCAATATTTTTTAATTTTATTTTATTATATCTCGAATTTCTAGCTTCAAACGTTCCATTCTTGGTGGAGGCGTTAAAAATAGCAATGCTATTACAAAATTTTTGTTTTGAAGCTAACTTTTTAAGGTTATTCTTCGCAATATTTTTAATTTTATTTTATTATATCTCGAATTTCTAGCTTCAAACGTTCCATTCTTGGTGGAGGCGTTAAAAATAGCAATGCTATTACAAAATTTTTGTTTTGA
>JAJQJQ010000492.1:0-23627 GCA_028622995.1 Panagrolaimus kolymaensis | reverse complement strand
ATCTTTTCTTTTTATAGGTCGTCACATCTATTCCGTTAAAATGGTTTGGTAAAGAATCTCTGATGTTCAAAATTAAATTATGTAGTAATCATTACTGTTTGAATTCTATTAATTTCGTTTTTTTGTAATAAATGATTTACTTCCATTTACTTGTCTTTATTTTTGTTCTTCTGTTTGTTCGTTGTTGTTGGATTCTTTTCCCTGATTTTTTGTTATTTGGTGCTTTTTCATTTTTGCATGGAAAAGTAATAAGTTTTACTTACACAATGTCTTTCCTGTTATTATTTTTCCACATCTTTTTAAGAAACATATTTTCTTTTTTTTCTATGTTCGTAATTAGCCTTGACGGCATCATTCCCATTTAATTGCAATCATCTTCACCAACATCAAATAATTTCCAAAATCAGGAGGCGTATATTATATTTACTTGTATCATCCCAATAGTTGTTCCAATGAATTTCATTTAATTGCCTTTGCTGGAAGAGTATTTATATAGCCATATTTTTTTTTAGTTTTATTAATGCAACGATATTTTTTCTTTCCATTTATTTTTAGGAAGTTATTTTTTCTTTTGAAGATACGGTAGCTTTTAATGAGTATATTTTCATGGCAGTTTTTTTGACTATGGTGGCTTTGGAAATTATTTATTTTAAAAGGGGAATAAGGAATTTGGAGGAAGTTTAAAACTACGATAATAGTTTTTTTGCTTCGTTTTTATGCGCAGATTTCTCGCAAAATATGGTTTAGTAATTTATCAGATTTTTACCAAACATTTTTGCTTCTGGATATTAAAATTTTTGAATGGTTTTTTTTGCTTTTCAAATGAATAAAACAAACCCCTATTTTTTGCGGAATAAACCAATAATATGTAAGTATGTTTCATGGAAAAGCTTCCATTTTTGAAGTTTGTTTTATTTATTCATTTGGATTTTTTTTTGCTCTATCAGAAACAATGACTTTTAAAAAAAGAATGCACAAAAGTAAATAGTTTTAAACTTAATTTGTGTCCCTCTCTTAGTTATGCATTTTTTTATGGTCATGGATGCATGCGTTGTTTTCGAAGGTGGTTTATTCTAATCTAGTTTTTTTTATCGATGCTTGCAAAAATGTTACAAATTACGGTAAAAGACAGGCTTTTTATAGTTTATCAATAAAAATGGAAGTAGCGGAAAGTGGGAGGATATGGATGGAAGCAATATTGTGAATTTTAAACAATAGTCAAACTAAACATAATTTATTTTATTTATTATTCCTTCAATATAAATGTTTGTGACGCAATATAAAAAGGTTTAAAAAAAAGAATGAAAAAACAAAAAGGTGGCTATGACTCTTTGTTCATACATCGAAGGTAATAAAATTTTTATGGATTTAGCATAACAAAATATGCGTATTCCATGCGAACAGAAGAAGGTTGAGAAAGAAAAAAGTGGAGCGCGAAATTTTTAGTAACAAAAAAAATTGTTTTTAACAGTTTTGCATTTTCGCTTCATTACTATTTTTAGTGTGTATTTTTTGGATAAAAAATATGAAATTTTTTGTGACATAATAACTTCAAAATATGAAAATGGTTTGAACGAAGTTTTTATATTTCACAAAAAAGACTTTGAAACAAAATTATTGCGGCAAATGTAATGAAATTTTTTTAGCTTTTGATTATTTTTTTTTGCAACACTTAATTTATTTTTGGCATCAAAATCTTGTTGCAGAAATTAGCTATGTATTATTATATGTTTTTTTTTCTTACTTTTTTTCTTCTTCTTTATCAATGAATGGATAAAAAAGAAAAAGAAAAGAAAGACCACCTTTTTTTCATTAATGAAAACAAACTCAAGGTTGTAAAAAATAGGCTATATTTTTTTTTTGCAATTTTTATAATACTAGTGAATTATTAAAAAAAAAAAAGAAAGTGCAATGGAAAAAATCTTTAATCTTTTTAAAATGAAAAGGTGCTTGGTTGCTTTCAGCAAAAAACGGTTCAACTAAAAAGGCTTTCAAGATTATTTAAAAGGTGGTGATTTAGTTAATTAATAAAGGGTTTAAATATTTTTGAAAAATAAGGAGTTTGTTTTTAAAAAAAGCTAAATAACTATTTTTTTAGTAAAAATTTATGTTTGGTTTTGCATAAGAAATTACTTCGAGTAAAAGCTAATTTTTTTTCTCTCTTGGTAATTTGAGATTAATAATTGAAGCCTTCATGACCTATCACCACCAATATCTCCAAAGCGTTTAAAAATGCAAAAAAAAGCAAATTTACGGTGGTTGCTTATTTGTCATTTCTCTCCTCTCCCACTTTTACGAACATTTGATAAGTTGTTTCATAATTTTCTTTGTTTAGTCTTTTGGAAAATTATTTGAAAAAAAATAAGAACCAAAAGTATTTTTGAATTCTTTCTGCAATTTTTTAGAAAATAAAGCAAACGCCAAAAAGGACAAAGGAATTACAGCATCTCTTAAAATTAATTATCTGCCTTTTATGGTGAATCTAATTAGAAATTTTTTTTGCCAATTTACTTTAAAAATTCTAATATAAACTTTATAGATTTTTTTTGGTGAATCTAAAATCAAAAATAGCCTCCGCTTGACCAAATTATGAAGAAGAAAATGTTAGAAGATTTTCAATGAATTTTTTTACCAACAAACAAAAACTTTTGATAATAAGAAAAATAAGTTTTTTGTACATAAAAACGACGAAATTATATCTATGAGAAAATTATGATTTGGGTTGGGTTGGTTGTAGTAGTACCTAACTATGATGCATAAAATAAAATTTTCAATCATCTTTTTCTTCCAAACAAAAAAAAGCTTTCACATGTACTTTGTTTTTTTAAAGAGGCAATATTTTTTTCAAAAGAAAGTTTTAATTTTCTTTTTCATTTTTTGTATTTAATTAATTAATATTGTTTTGGGTTGTAAATTTATAAAACTGTAAAAGCAGCAAAAAAATTAGTAGTTTCTTTTCCTTTCTTTTTTTCTAAAATGCGATGCTGCGTAAAAAAATGAGTTTTTAAAGGAATTATTATCCGTGAAGCTACTGTAAATAATTAAAACTCCTTTGAATGCCACTTATTTTTGTGTTGACTAATGTTAATTGTGTTTTATAAGAATAAAATACGATAGCGCGTGTATTTTACATTTACGTTCAGTTTTTAATTCGTGATTTGTCATAATTATAATTGCACTTTCGTGATTTATTTTTTTTCTTCATTTTTTCTGTTTATTAATTAAATTAAAATTGAACATCATTTTGGAGAATTTTTTTTTTGTAGATCGCCGAGAATCTCTTTATTTGTGGTCAAAGTTAATAGCATTTTTGTTGTTAATATTTGTTGTTGTTTTTTACCCACTTCGAAAACTATTGTTTTTTTGTTTGATTGATTGACTAACAACCATATTAACGACACACACATATTTACATTTACTCATGATGTTATCGGTATTTAAAATTAATTTGATTTCATGCTTTGTTGTTGCATCAACATTTTTGATTTGTTTCACCTCAGCTCAACAAGCCCAGGCATGTTTTAATTAACTGTTCATATATCTTTAAAAGGGCAAAAATATTTCCCTAAAAACAGCACAAATTTTAAAAAATTTATTGAAGAATAATTTTGATTCTTTTAGAAACTGGCTTTTTTGGCTTACGGGGAGGTTTAAAATAACAATTTTTAGCATTCCTAAAATTAAATATTTTTGTTAGATTTTTTCTAAAATAATTATATTTTTATTTTTTTCATCGTCTGCTTTTTTTCCAGTGAAAATAACCCATTCTTAACTTTTTTAAAATCTTTCAAGTATTTATCGGATTACTAAAGTTTCTTCTTTTATGTTCTAAGAAATCCCAAATTACTCAAATAACTTTTTACAAATTTAAACTATTTTTTTTTCAGTTTACAATCGACGCTTATTTGATGTAAGCACATTTCGTTCAATGTTTCCATTTCGTAATGGTAAAGCTGTTCCATTCCATGTAGCTCAAGCTCAACAATTTTTACCATTATTAAAGAAATCTGATGCTCGTTGGGAGGATCTTGGATGGGCTTGGGGTAAACGATCGAATGATGAATATTTTCTTCCACCCTCTACAAATCTCAATGAAGTTGGAGATCTAATTTGGTTTCATCTCCATCTTCCACAAATAATAATAATAATGAAGGTGGAATAATTAATGATCGAAGACAAACGCGTTCCATGAAACAAGTTAAAAAAAATCCTGATTGGCATGATCTTGGTTGGGCATGGGGAAGAAATAAACCATTTTTAGCAACAAAAAAAAATAAAGTTTTAAAAAAAGTCTGTTGTCGTCGTCGTTCCACATTTTTATTTTAGTCGCGTCTGATTCATTTGTTTCCCTCTTATCTGTCTCCAAAAAAATGTTATAACTTTGTGTGTGTTTTATAAAATAATTTAATGAAGAAAAAAAAATTAAACTATACTTTGTAATTTAAAAAAACATAAAGCTGATTCTGTTGAAATTAAATTTAAAAAAAACTGTGGAACATTCAAAATTTTTAAATAAAATACATTAAAATCTTTAAAAGGTTCAATTTAGGGAAATAATTCAAAAACATTTTTGGAATAACAAATTTTGAATAAAAATAAAATCAAACTATGTTATTTTAAACATAAATAATTTATAATTTTGAATCAGAACATTAAATAAACTGTACAAACAACTCCAAGATTTACATTGAAGTTAAAAATAATCTTGAAACTGCGGAGATGCATACATACGTCTTCGTCTACTTAAATGCTTTAAATTAGTTTAAAAAAAAACTGTAAAACTATGATTTTTTTGACGCATTAATGACTACAAAATTTTTTAATAATTTTTCATTGCGATCATACTTTGTTTTTTAAAGATCAAATTTGGCCTCTCAAACTTTAAATCATCGATGGAATAAAAGGAATTTTTAATTAAAGATTATTATTATTATTCAAAAATGCAGGAGAAAATTATAGTAAGGAAAAAAAATGTTGAAATTGTTGTCATATTTTTTCAACAAAGTAGCTTGCTTTTTTCTGGATAAATATTAAACTTGCTCGGAGGTTATTATCTCAAATTATTTTTAACTGTTTATTTTTATACGAATTTGTTATTTTGCATAAACATTTTTTTAAATTTCAATTTTTAAAACTGAAATAAGATTTCCACCAAAAAAAATTAAAAAGGATTTAATTTAATCAATTTTTAATACATAAATTTTTTAAAATTGCAACGAAAAAAAAATGCTTGAAGTGAAGAATACGTCAAACATGATTCCATGCTTGCAAGGAAAGCAAACAGGCGTTTTGTTTGCCTTCTTTTTATTTTCTTCCTCCTTCTCCCCTCATTTTGTTCTTTTCTTCTTCTCATGCCTTTTAAAAATGACGCCATTAATTTTTCTCCATTTCTTTCAGTTTTTTTTGTTGCTTGCTTGCCTGAAAGCATTAATATGGAAAAAAAATGGAAAAATAATAGAATGAAAGAATAAATATACGTCATCAAGCAAGCTAGCTAGCAAGCGAGCAGCTATTATTCCATTTATTTCCCTCTCAAAATAAAAATATGTATAAAGAAAACTGAAAGTCTCTCTTCTTTTTGAGGCATCTCTGTCATTCTCATTCTCACTCTTGCCATCGGCTGCTTTATTTCTTTTTCTGATGAATGAAAAAATAGCCTAGCTGCTTCTAGAAAAAAAAACCATAGAAGGCAGAGAACGCAACAAAAAAAAAATGAAGAGAGAAAAAAGAAAAATGGCATTCAACTACGCAAGCAAGCCTATATATTTTTTTTGACATACATTATTGACTCAAATATGGAAATAGAAGAAGAAAAGCAATGCAGCAGCTTTTCAAGCTTTAGAAATAATTCCTACGCCCCCATGCTTTCGTTCTTTTTTTTTGTCTTGTTTCTATGCCGCGTTGTAGCAAGGAATATATTGATTAGAATATTCTGGAATAATATTTTTTTTTTATAAAACTGTTGGAGGTTTAGGGAGTTGCGTTTTTTTAACTAGAACAATGTCTTCAGCATGACCATAATTATTTTAAACTTTAACTTCACACTGCAAGTTAAAATTCCAATAAATTTGTTTATTTTTTTAATAACTGAGCCAGCCTTTTACACTTTTTTCTCACACTCTGTAATTTTAGAAATGGGTCTAACTAAGTAAAACAAAACAAAAAATATAAACTAAAATTATTATGAACTGAGTTTATTTGCTTATAAAATATATTTATTTAATTTTTTTAAACTGTTTTATTTTTTTTAATGCGTGATTTTTATATATTTTTAAAACTGTAAAAAATTTAACCAAACGCGTCGAGAATAAATAAAAAAAACAAAACTGAGATTTTCTTTCTATTCAAAACTTTACATTTTTAGAATTTCATCTATAAATTTTATTTATTTTAACAACAACAAAAAAACTGGGCCTTGGTTTTAAAAATATGCCAACATTAGATATGACCGAAGATATACCAATAAATCTTGGATTTGATTTTGATTCATTATCAACAACAAATAATAATAAAGCTGCTCCAACTTCCAGTGCAAATAGTAGTTATCGAAATGTTCAATCATCGGATGGTAATAAAAACTGAGAGCATTTAAAATAGTTGTCAATAAAAAAAAAATAAATTTTTAGATGATTCAATAAATATTTCCCTTGAAAGATACTGATAATTGGATTACAAATTCATATGATGAAGCAAAATCTCAACAAAAGTAAGAATATTTTTTTAAATAGTTAAAACTGAGTTCTAGTTTCTCAAAAATTATTTTTTAAACAGGAAATTAACAATGATAAGTTTTTTTAGTTCGGTGGATAAAGTTCGAGAATTGGAAGAAGAACATGCAAGATTGAGTGATTCTATTTTAACTTTATCATCCCAATTTGCTCGAATTCAATTTCGCCTTCAACAAATTACAATGGCTCCACCAGAAAAAAGAGATGTAAGTTGGGGGTTTTTTAAAGAAAAAATTGGGGCTTTTTTTAAACTGCTTTTCAAGATTCCTTAAATATACCTTAAAAAAGAGGAAATAAAACTGGATTACTTTTGGCCTTTTTTTCATTCAGGAATTTAAAACTGAATAAGATAAAAACCACTCTTTTTTTTTTGCGAGTTCGGTTACAAAAAAAAACTACAAGCTCTAATAAACTGTTATTCTTAGCATTTATGCTTCACTAAAATTCCAGTCATTCGGACCTTTAAAAAAATATTCAAGAAATTATTTAATGAGACTTTTTTTTTAAATTCCGATATTTTTATATTTATTTATTATAAAACTGGGTATGCTGTTGCCAAATTAAAAAAAAATTATTTATCTAGATAATATTGAAAAAAAGAAATAATTATTTTATCTAAAAAACTGACAGTGATGTTTTTTAAGGAATTATTAAAACAGCTCCATGATTATGCTTCAACTCCATGTTGGATTTAACCGAATAAAGCAAGATACTCGAGAAATAAGAGAAAAGCAACAAAATGGTGCAACCCTCGATCATGAAATCGATGAAAAACGAAAGCGAGTACTTTCGTTAATTCGAGAACTAAAAAATCAAACGGAAGATTTGGAAAAATTTGCATATGAAAATGGTGGAGGCGAATTACCCACAAGTCAATTAAAGCTCCGACAAAAGCTGGTATTTGATAAATTACATGAAAAAATTCAACTTAATATCGAATTGGAACATTTAACTGAACAGGAATTGCAAAACAGTGTGGATAATGGAATTAAACAGGTTTGTTTAAATTTTGATATATCCAAAAATTATATTTTTAACAATCCTTTAAAAAAACTGGGGAAACTGAAAAAAATGAAAATAAGAAGATTTTTATAAATTAAAGGGGCATAACTGAGATCTAATAAATATCCAGGATAGAAATTGCACATTAAATTAGAGACCTTTTAAGTTTTTTAGTGAAAGTTGAATTCTTTTTTTTTTTTCAAATATCTTCCAAAAAAAGTAAAACTGATAAAGTCTTTTTATGGTTTCAAAAAAAATGATATCATATTCGATATTTTTCTTTTAAACTGAGTCATAATTTCGTTGATCAAAAAATATTGAAAATTTTTAATTTTTCTTCCAATTTAAAAAAATATTAAAATGTCCACGTATATTTTTTGGTTTAAAAAACTGAATGTAGCAAGAATTATTATATTTTTGCAATTTCTTTTTTATTATGTAAATATTAAAATAGAAAAAATTTATGAAATTTATTATAAAAAACTGCCATGCACTTACTTGTAATTTTTTTTTATGTTTCAGATATTAGAACCCATAAAAGAAAAAGAGCAATTAGTGGATCAATTACAAACTCAAATAATAGATTTGGAAAATTTTGTAACATTTTTACAAAGGGAAAGTTCAGAAAATAATACTAATGGCAGTGGCAACCCTAAACCCATCACAATTAATAATTCTTCTACTGTTAATGAAAGCCCAACAAAATATTCTTCAGCTCGTTCCCTTCAATCCGTAAATCGTGGACCACCCAAACGTCAATCATCCATTTTCGGGTTGATTGGAGTTGGAAATAAAAAATTTGAAAAAAATGAACTTAAAAATACTCCTCGTGGAAATCATTATGGCGATCAACGAGCTCATTTAGAAATAGTTGTAAATTATGTAATAGAAATATTAAAAAAATATTCTATTATTACTTTGGATATGGAAGAAATAAATACCATTCCAACGGATGATGAACAAAGGAATCAAGAATTATTTGAATGGAGCGAAGAAGAAATAGTTACAACATTTCGAAAGGATTTTTGCCCCGCTTTGCGAGGTTTATTAGAACATGGAATGAGAAATGAAATTTTAAAGGAATCAAGTTTATTAAATATGGGCGGATTTGTTGTTGGTTGTTTTCCTGATCGAACAGGAAATAAAAATAATAAAAATAAAAATTTTGAACAAAAAAATTCGAATGGTGGCAACGGCGGCGGTGGAAATGGTTGCAGTGGAGGATGTCAATTAACTCATATTTGGGACATAATTTTATATTTTTATGAAGATAGAAAATTAAAAGAATTAAATGATGGTTCAGTTGGAAAATTAACTCAAACGTTTAAATTGGATAATGTCTCAGGAAAACAAATTACATCCAAAGAGGTAAGTATGAAGGAAGCAATTAAAAAATTGGCAAGCGAAATATTAGCTTTTGTTAAAAATTAAACTGTCAATCTTGAGTAATGCATGAGTATCATACAAAACGGTATAAAGCAACATTTGTTTCAATAAAAACTGAGTAAACTATAAAACGCTTTTTTTTAAATAAGCATAATTTTTATCAATGGTTTAAAAACAAAGTTTTAAAAAATATTTGAAAAAAACTGAATTCTTCCATACTCTGGTTTTTTAAAATTTAATGAACTTTTGAATTTTATCTTAAATAAAAAACAACTTTATTTGATCTAAAATTTATTTTTCACAAAATATTTATAAAACTGTCACGATTTAGTATATACGGCAAATTTTTGATTTATTTTTAGAAAAGTTTACCAAAACTTTATCCTTTTTTTACTTTTATCATTTTTAGCTTTTAATGTACACAATAGAAAATATTATGTCCACTCATAAACGACTCAAGCGAACACCCGATGCAATGTGGAAAGCTTTTGTTTCGGCTGCTATAAATGAAAGAAAATTACCAGGATGGATTCGAATAATTTTTAGAGCTGATTTTATTGTATCTAAATGTTATCATCCATGGTCGTATGTGGCTCACACAGGTAACTCATAAAAAAATCTTTAAACTGAAATCGATAGAATTATTTCGCTTTTTTAAAGACAGAAAACTGAGAAAACAAATGAATTTGTTTTTATTGAAAAAGGCCAGAAAAAAAATATTTGAGTTCAAAAATATATTTTTTGAGAATACTTCAAAAAAAAAAGAAAGAAAAAACTGTGCTTTGTTTAAACACTGCATTTAATATTTTTTTCCAGCTAATTTCTATGTAATTTTTGTTTTAACGGTGACAAATTGAAAAGGGTGTTTTTTTCAGGTTGTGAAGACATTCGCCCATTGCTTGAAAGATTTCATGATTATCATATCGATTTACCCGTGGATTTAGCCATTCGTCCATTTGAACACATCAAAGATGCATTTTAAAAAACAAAATACATATATAAAATACAAATTCGCAAAAAATGAAACTGTAATTCATTTTTTTAAATTATTATTTATTTTTTTCCGGGCTTTACAAACAAACAAAAAAATCTTTCTTGCCTTCAAATGAATTTATTTCTTCTAACTTATATTTTTTAACTGTTAAAAGGAAAGAACGTATCAGATTTGTATAAATAAAAACTGTTAACATATTTTTTTGTTGTAGTTGTAATTGGTTTTTACACAAATAATTAACCAAAAAAGACATAAAACTTTATTCTAAAATAACAAAATCTTTAATAATAAAACAAAACAGAATAACAAAATAATATATAAAAAAGATTAAAATAAGAAACTAACAAAAAATTTTTTTTTGGTTTTTTCTTTTTCGTTCCCAAAAAATATGTTCGCAAATATAATTTCATCTAATGTGAATGTGAAACAACAGTTAATAAATGCAAAAAAGTAAAATTAATATTGTGGAACTGGGAAGCCTTTAGCTTTCATCCATTCATCATCAACGAATTTGGTCCTAAAATTTATTTTTTTAATTATTATAAAACTGATTCCAAAGAAAGCTATTTGTTTATTAATTTTTTATAATAATAACTTACATATAATTTCTAATTGAATCAGGTAAAATAATAACCACGCGTTTGGATTTATCTAAACCTTTAGCCACTTCAAGCCCAGCCCAAACATTAGCTCCGGATGATCCACCACAAAGAATGCCCTCTTCGCGAATAAGTCGTCGAGCGATATAAAATGAATCGGCATCCGTGGTTTTAACCCATTGATCGACGATGCTTCGATCCAATGCTGCAGGAATGAAATCATATCCAGTTCCTTCAACTTCATATGAAGAAATTTCTCGAATGCTTGGATCAGCAAGAATTGAACCTACAGGATCAACTGCAACAACCTGGAAAAAATGGGAATAATTTTTTTTAAAAACTTTTTCTGAAGCTTTTTCCACTCACTTTAATATCATTGATTCGTTCCTTCATTTTTTTGCCTATTCCTGTTACAGTTCCACCCGTGCCTGCTCCAACTACAACATAATCAACTTTATCATCAGTGGCCCATAAAATTTCTTCTGCTGTATTTTCATAATGTGCAAGGGGATTTCCAATATTTCGATATTGATCAAGCATAATAGATCCGGGAATTTCTTTTAATAATCTAATGGCTACACCCATATGTGATTCAGGTTCATCATGACCATATTTGGATGGAGTTCGAACGATTTTAGCACCAAGTGATTTAAGGGTGACTTCTTTTTCTTTAGACATTTTTTCTGGCATTACAATTACGCAATTATATCCTCGAACGGCACAAATTAAAGCTAATCCAACTCCAGTGTTTCCTAAAAATATATATTAAAATTATGTTTCTGCCCTGAGAAATAAAAGTCGTGTGATGATAGTAAAGTATTAAAAAATAAAAATAAAAAACAAACCTGAAGTGGGTTCAATTACGGTCATGCCAGGTTTAAGAATGCCTTTTTCTTCAGCCAATTGAATCATTTTAAGGGCAATTCGATCTTTAACTGAGCCTCCTGCAGACATAAATTCACATTTGACCACTAAAAAAATGAAAGGGAAATAAAAATTTAAATATTAGAAATTTTAACAGAAGAAAAGTGTTATCGTGGAACTTACAAACTTCACATTCAATTCCCAAAGATTTAGGAATTTTGTTTAATCGAACTAAAGGTGTACGACCAATGGCTCCAAGAATATCATCAAGTAAAAGATTGCGAATGGGATTAAAATCCTTGGGAATACCTGGAATGTATTTGCCTCGTTGAAAATCTTTATCCCCAGCTTTTTCGGGATCATAATCTTCAAAGCATGCTTTTGAACATGAATCACTGAAATGAAATAATTAGTTAAATTAAATTCGTCGAAAAACAGGAAATATAAAAAACTTTAAATATTTTTCTTCGATTTTTTAGAAAAAGTTTTTCAACAAAAATTTTTTTGGGATCAAAGCTTGCAATTATTTTTTCTTTCACGCCAAAACTTACGGATTCACAACAATTTCCTTAGTTTTTAATTCTTCTTCTGAAGCAAAACCATGTTTAATCATCCATTTATCATCCAAAAATTTGGTTAAATAATTTCGAACTCCATCAGGCAAAAATACAACACATTTTTGACCTTTTTTAAGTTTTTTTGCGTGAATCATTGCTCCATGCATGTTTGAGCCTGATGAGCCACCAGAAAGGAGGCCTTCTTCGCGATTAAGGCGTTGAGCCATTTGAAAGGTATCTTTATCGTGAACCTTTTCCCATTCATCAACTAAATCCATATCAAGGACAATTGGGACAAAATCATAGCCAATTCCTTCAACTTTAAAATCGTGTGCTTCTTCACCTCCACCAATTACAGAACCAACTGGATCAACTCCAATTACCTAAAATATAAATAAAAATTTGAGGGGAATTTGAATAATAAAAGAATCAACAACGTTACAGTGCATTTCTTTTCACGTTTAAAATGTTTTGCAACTCCAGTTAAAGTTCCACCCGTGCCTGTTCCAATTACAACCATATCAGGAACTTCTCCACCAAGGGCATCAATGATTTCATTGGCTGTTCCTTCATAATGGGATAAAGGATTGCCACAATTAACATACTAAAAAATTTTTTAGTAGAGTAAAAAATGTTACAATTTTTTTAAAGTGAAAAATAAAGTGTTTCAACAGGGGGAAAAGAAAATTGATACTCAAAGGTTCTGGAAAGTAAAGAAAGAATTTTCTCGAGACTAAAAACAAAACATAGTGGGCATATTTTTTAAATCCAAATTTCTAATGTTTTGTTTTGTTTATTCTTACTTGATCAAGAATAACACTATTTTTCATTTCTTTATGCATTTTAAATGCTTTTCCAATATGTGATTCTTCACTATCATATGCGGCATCATCCTTAGTTCGAACGATTTTAGCTCCAAGAGCTTTAATGGTAGCAATTTTTTCATGTGACATTCTTTCCGGCATAACGATAATGCATTCATATCCTTTAACTGCTGCAACCAAAGCCAATCCAATTCCAGTATTTCCTGAAGTTGGTTCAATTAGAGTCATTCCAGGCTTTAAATGTCCACATTCTTCTGCCATTTCAACCATTCTAACCGCAATTCGATCTTTCACAGATCCACCGGGGTTAAGAAATTCACACTTGGCGTCTAAAAAAAGTTTGTTTGATAAATAAATAAATTATAAATTCGAGGATTGAAGAAAATTTTTTAAAGCAAATTTATTTTAATTTTCAATCTATGTTTTTTAGAAAGAAAAAAAGATAAATATTTTTGATAAATAAATGGAAAAAAACTAATGACTTACAAACATCACATTCGATACCCATAGATTGAGGAATTTTATTTAGCTTTACAAGAGGAGTATTTCCAGTGGTCGCAAGAATATCTTCAAAAATTTTCTTTTCTGGTGGTCTAAAAAAATTAAATTCATCGGAGCTTTTAAATGGAAAACTTTTAAGAAGAAAAAAAGTTTTTTTGCTTACGGATAAGGACGAAATTTATGTAAACCAAAATGATCTTCAATTCCATCTTCATGCCAAATGCATTCTCGCTTGGCTGCGGGATCATAAGGCATTATTTCATCTTGACCTTCACTTGGCTTCGACATCTTTACTTTTTATTGTTTTTTTGAAAATACCCTAGTTTTGAAGTAAAATATTCCTAAAAGTTAAGCATATTTAGAAAAATCAAATTTTTTATAGAAGTCAAAAACAAAAATAAGAGCACGATTTACATTTTTAAAAAAGATAAAATT
Source organism: Panagrolaimus kolymaensis (assembly GCA_028622995.1). Classification (NCBI taxonomy): domain Eukaryota; kingdom Metazoa; phylum Nematoda; class Chromadorea; order Rhabditida; family Panagrolaimidae; genus Panagrolaimus; species Panagrolaimus kolymaensis. The sequence goes on along the minus strand of JAJQJQ010000492.1, from coordinate 9,737 downwards.
ATGTCGACGCTTGCTCTTTGAAAATAGCAAAAACAGAGAGACATTTAAAAACACCAAAAAAAGTGGATTGATTCAGTTTTTTTTTCGTCTGGAATTTAAAAAAACCATATCGCGAACGAGCGAAACAAAATTTCAAAGCCTTTTTTTGTTTTACAAATTATTAGACAAAGAAAAGAAAAAAGCATACGATAAAATGGTATTTTTATAGAAAAAATTGCAAAGATGAAAAGAATAAAAAACGCTGGCATAACTTTAACAATCGGAGGAATAAGTTCAAAATGAAAAAAATAATTAAAAGAAAAAATCTGGGAAAATCAAGATCATTTACATAAAAGTTATATGAATAAGTATTTGCAAAGATAGGTAGTTCTTTCTTTTAGGTTAGAAAAAAAAATTATTGCTCAAAAAAGGCATTCAATCAATCAAAGGTTATGGGAGAAAAATAGTACAAAAAACTTTTTTTCTTCAGTTGTGTGCTTTAAAATTTTAACAACCTTCTTTTCGAACCATTTTTTTCGAAAGCAATTTCCAAACTCATTGGGTTTGAACTTTTAAGTTTTATACTAACATTTTTTTGATGTTGGTGTAATAATAAGAAATGTGATGAAGAATTTCAAAATTAACTGATTGCTCATTGAATTATATTATTATTATTACACGCATGTTGTAAATGTGAAAACGTGTACGCGACAACTTCAAAGGGACAATTAATGAAAAAATGCGCAGACAAAAGACAAAAAATGGAGACATATGAAGAAACAATGGCCATAAAATAAAATAAATATAATGAACAATAGATAGAAATTCATACATATTTGTTTTAGAGAGGCAAAATAGAGTTTAAAGAATGCAACAAAAACGTGGATGAAAAGCAAAAAATTAGGATTAAAATTAAAAAAATACAATAAAGCTTTTTAAAAAATAAAAGAAGACTTTTTTTCATTTTAAATCACGGAGAATCGAATTCAATATTTAAAAAAAAAATAAAGCTTCCAAATCTAAACTATGAAATCAAGATTTTTGGTCATGGTTAGGATAAAAAGTAAAGGCGGTTATTAATCGTAAATATCGAGAATAAAAGTGAAAACTTTTGGGTAATTATTCAAAATCTTAATATATTATCTTGGAAAAATCTTCATCAGGCCCAATTTAGAGATAAAAGTTATAATTGGACGAGAAATGAAGAATCAATTAGAGAATCATTTATGCATGCAAAAAAAAGAAAGACACATCAAATCATTTTTTCCTTTCTCGTCCCACATTTTTTATTCTTCTTTATTGTGGCCATGGCCATGGTCTTCTTGTGGTGGTGATGAACGATGTCAAATGATCAAAGACTAAAACTAACTAAAACTATCTTTTCACAATCTTTTTTTTTATTTTATTCTAGCACTCAATCGTTCGTTCATATTTTGTAGTAAACCAACCACCAAATAAAAAATGTGAGACGACAACCAAGAAGAAAAAAAGAGGAACAGGCCATAGCAAAAAAAGCAATGGAAGAAAAAATATATATGTAAGGTTGAAGGTCAAAGACAGTCGCTGCTACACACATAAAAAGAAGCAAAGAAAAGTGAAAGAAAGGAAAAAGCTTCTTGGCTTGCAAAAAAAAACATTGGTTGTTTTTTTTTTTGAGCTTTTTATATTTTTGATGAGAAAAAGCTAAAGAAAAAAATATTCTGCAAAAGCGTTTCTTGGTGGTTTGAAATGTTTGCACGTGTGTGAAAAAAATAAGCTGAATTCTATTTTTATTTTTTGCAAGCTTTTTTTTCTTCATTAACAATGTTTAAAATCATTTTAAAATCCTGTATTAATTGTAATCAATGTTTGATTGTAATTTCTGACACTGATTTTTTTAAAACAAAAATTTTATATACGGAGGAAAAGTTAATTCACACCAACAAAAAAAAACGAAGAAATAATAAATACGATAAAAAAAGTGATAATAACCAAAACCGGTGGTCGAATAAATAAAAAAAGAGGATAAAATCAATTAATCAGAGCCATCAGAATCATTGGACTAAAAAATCATCAACGTTTTAGTTTAGTATGGCAAATGAAGTTTGTAAACTTACACTTTCTTCTTCGGATGAAGGTGGAGGAGTTGGTTCCTTCTTTTTGGACTGCTTTTCTTTTTTATCTTCCTTTTTGTTGCCACTTTTAGAAGATTTTTTCTTTTTATCTTCAGCCTTATCAGAATCCTCATCAGAATCATCGCTTGAACTACTAAGAAATTCTCGAGATTTAGCTTTCGATGGGGAAGGGTTAGACTTGGAAACATTTGAAGAGGATGATTTTTTAGGTGTTCCACTACTTCCTCCTCCTCCACTTTTACGTGATGATGAACCTCCGCCTCCTCCAGTTGCGCCTGAATCTTTATATACTTTCATTTCCTTTTCATATCGCTCTTTATCTTCTTGAGCTTTAGCTTCATATGGCTTTTTATCAGCTTCCGTCATTTCTTTCCAAAGTCTACCAGCTTCTTTAGCAACTTCAGCTACTCCCATTCCGGGTTTAGTTATGGATGCTCGAATAGAATTCATCCAATGAAAATATGCTGTTGTAGCGCGTTTAGGAGCATTAGGATCTTTTCTAAAATTTTAGGAATGCTAATCATCAACGAACAAAAAAGTTTAGGGAAAATCCTACCGTCTTTTTTCTTTTTTTCCTTTCGATGATGAACCTCCTTTTCCTCCAGATTTATCTTTTCTTTCACGCTTTTCTTTTTTTTCTCCACCGCCACTGCTTTTTTTCTTTTTTTCTCCAGGTTCATCATCTGAATCCGTGGCATATTCTTCATCGGGTTCAGAGCCATCTGTGGCATCGCTTTCTTCTTTAGCTTCTGTTCGACGTTTCTTTTCATCCTGTTCAACATCGTAATCATCTTAAAAAGCACCCGATTAAAATTATGTTTAAAGGACCATATTCATTTTATCTTTTTTTCAAACACGCGGCTGGATATTCGACCACGCAAAGTGTGGGCGCTTGTGGGGACGAATATCCAGCCGCGAGTTTGAAAAAAAGATGAAATAAACAGGGTCCTTTAAGAAAATTATATGTGTGTCCTTTACCATCTTCTTCATCGCTATCACTTTCATCTCCACTACCAGCTGCAGCGGCTTCAGATTTAAGCCGTTCTTTATATGGATCCACTTCATCATCAGAACCACCAAATTTATTTTTAGTTGGAGCTTTAGTTAAATTCTTTACATCTTGAACAGGCAAATGCTTGTCCTTGCAAAAAACTAACAAAGGATCAAAATCATCTTTTCCTACGCTTGAAAAAGTAAACGATGTTCCACCTTTGAGAGCAATTTCAAAATCAAAAGTTTTTGTTGAAACATCAGAACGAGCAAAATTAATGTTTTGAATTTCTTCAAATCGAATATAAATTGGTGGTTTTGGGACATACATAAATCCTTTATCCATAGGATATAAAAATCCATGAGATTGTTTATGAGAGCATGTGATAGCTTCGCTATTATCTTTGAGATTAAATTCTCCTGGAACTGTAACTTTAATTCCAACAAAAACGCGGAAAAGTTTTGCAACAATATTAAAAAGTGGGCCACTTAAGTATTTTTCAATTTTACCACCATATGATTCTTTGATTTGTTCCCTGGAAAAAAAAGAAGGAATATATAACGATAGCAAAAATTATATATAAACAACATACTCAGTAAGAGAAAGTTCCAATTCAGCACTTTCATCTTTATTAAATTCAAACACAATATAGCTATAACGAGTTTGACCTTGACGAATTGGGGGATTAATATGCATCTAAAAAACAATCTTTTAGAATCTCTAATAAGCAACCACAGAAAAGCAATGAAACTTACAACAAAATATTGTCGTCGGCCATCTTTATGTTTTAACATAAACAAACGATTAACAGAACGCGCAGGAATTTTGTAATCATAAGTTTTACCATGGAACGATAAAAATGTGGGAAATATTTTGATGTCATATCGACCACGAGGAGTGAGGCAAAGCATATTGGTAAGTAAAACAATGGGTTGTTCGGCTTCAGCTTCAACTGCAGCATATTCCATAATTAATTCCCGAAATTTTTCTGCTGGAATTTCTTCTTCATTTCCATCAATCATTGGAATATGAAATCGCATTTCACAAAGTCCAACCGTTGAATCTTCATTCGAGTGAAATTCAAGAATGGCTTCACTTTTATTTGCGGTGCAATTTGAAACATTAGCTAATGGAATTTCAAATGCAATTTTATTATTAACTTCAAATTGAAGATTTTTTCCAAGAATGGGAGCATTTCCAAAGTTCCATCCTTTCAAAGAATTTTCTTGAAGTTCCACATCTCGTTTCCATTTGGTTGCAATATAAGTTTTAATTTTGCTCATATGACCATCTCCAATATTTCCAAATCGATGAAGGTCTCCATTTTTACAGAGAATTCTTAACCCAGGTTTATTAGCTAAGAAAATTTGATTGACTTCATCAATGTCATCAGTTAGAATTGTAACAACTTTGCCAGTAGTTCGATTTTTATATACCAAACTTGATGGGGAAAATCTTACATCGCCCATATACTAAAATTAATTGAGATAAGGAAAACTTTCAGCGATAAAATAAAAAACTAACCAAGGCTCCCATCTCTTCTTTAGAAATATTTGGTACATCAAAAATATCTGCCATCTTTGATAGCTAAAAATGACTATGAATGAATGAATGAGGAGAGGAAGAAAAAATGCAACTAAAGAGGTTTTTGAAAATGCAAGGAAAAAAAGGCGGACGCTAAAGAAAATCAATAAATATTTATTAGGGAAAAAAGAATTTCATAATATCGAACAAAATTCATGAAAGGGCAAATGTAAGGGTATCAAGGTCGATGCTTATTGCTTTAAGATATTATTTACGAATTTGTCTATAGTTAATGGATAATAAGGGAGTGATTTTAGGAAAAGAGCAATAAAGAAATAATTAACTAAATATAAATATCTCATCATCCAAGCAGCTCATGATGATGATGATGAAGGATGAATACCAAAGCATTCCAATTTGGCGCGAAAACACGACGCATGGGTTGATTGAGTTTCATTTCACCAAAAAGAGCCAAAATTGAAAACGAAAAAAATCTTTGCATAAAAAAAATTTTTCTCTTGCAAAACTCAAATTCTTTTATTTTTCATCAGCAAAAACCAACAACAACAACAAAAAAAGCTTTAGCTACATAAAAAGAAAAATGTCAAATCCATTTGAAGATGACGATGATAATGTTCGAAGCTATACAACTGGTAAAACTAATGAAAAAGAAATAAATCAATATGAAAGTGAAATCGAAAGGGTTTTACAAGAATCTGTTCAAAGCACTCAACGATCGGTTCAACGTTTAGAACATTCAAAACAAATTGGAGCTAACACGGCTACAGAATTACTTTGTCAACGTGAAAAGCTTGAATATGCTGAAAAAAATTTGGATGATATAAATATTAAATCACATGAAACTCAACGAAATCTCAATAGTATCAAATCGTTCTTTGGTGGCTTCTTCAAAAACAAATTTTCTCGTGCTCCAAAATCAAAGGCTGTAGAAACAACAAAATCTCAAGCTCCTTCATCTTCTAAGAAAGAAAGCAAACTTACTCAACGTCTTAATGAAAGCATCAACTCAACTCCTGGTTCAACTTTAGCTAATGGTCCATCACTTACTGCTGAATCAAGAAAAACTCTTCAAGGAACTCGTTTCGAAGCTATGGATAATCAAATTGATGAAAATTTAGATCATATGAGTTCTGCATTAAGTCAATTACGTTCTCTTGGTAAAGCTCTTGGTGATGAAGTGGATGAACAAAATGAAATGCTTGATCGAATTCAAAAGAAAACTGATCGTAATGACTTAACTATTCGTCGTCAAGATGAACAAATGAGAAAATTGCTTTGATAATCCTTTTGTGCTTTAATATTTTTCTTTCATGTGTAAATTTCCTTTATTCTAACTAATTCTTTGTGTATGTAAAAATAAATTTGATTGTAACAATATTTTGAATTGTTTGTTGTGATGATTCTATTATTAGATGTGCAATGGTTATTGAATACCATTTATTTATTTTATGACTTTTGTATATGATTAGGAAACTGAAGATGTTTGTTAACATTACCATCCAAAATTGCCATGCTCCTATCCATATTTTTCTCAACACGAATAAGTCCAATCATTTTTTTTCGCGGATCATCAAAGAGTCATTGGCTTGCTTGTTTCTTCAAATCGCTTTCATCTTCGTTACATTATTTCCTTTCACTTTATAATGCTTTTACTTTTATAGGGTTAACAAGGTGCATAATCTGATGCCAAATTCTTCGAATTTAAGGTTCATCCGTGTTGGCTTACCATTCTTTGCAATTGTTTTGGGTTCAGCTTTTGGTTTACATTTTTTTCAACAAGTTCGATTTGATTTTAGAAGAATCAAGAAGGAAAGAGATACCGTTAGTAATATTGTATGTTTTTTCTTTTTCTTCTTCTTTTGACAAATTTTACATTCTCTTCTTTTAGCACGACAGTCTTGAAAAAGCTGGTCTTAAAGTTCGAAAAGGTTTAACTGTTGAAGATATTTATCAGGTTTGTTTCTTCTTTTCTTTTTCTTCGACGGTTTAACTAAATATATCTTTTAGGAAATTGCTGAAGCAGATACTGACAACTGGGAGAATATTCGTGGTCCTCGAGAATCTGAAGATAATACCGAATACGAAGAAGCTAAGAAACGTCAAAAGGCTGAAAACGACGCAAGAAGAAAAGTATTAAAAGCTAAACTTAAAGCAGAAGAACAGCAACAACAACATTAATGAGTTCAAATCCATCTGATAATAATTTGTATGGTTTTTGTCAATATGAATAAATAATATGTATGCTATGTATTTTCAGTTTACCCAACGTTCCAAATCCCAATGATCCACCAGAACCTAATCCTTCAGCCGATGACAATTCTCGTAATTCTGTTCCACCGCCACCGACAGATTTCTCTCATCCTGGAACACCTGGTCCATCCAGACATACTCCAAGTGCTTTAGAAGAACCAATCCCAGATTGGGGAAATTCATCTCTATCTCAACAACATCAACCACAACAACCTCAAATTTCTGATATTCCAAGTGAGCCATCTTTATCTCAAGCATCATCACCTCCTCCTGGTCCAAGTCGATATCAACAACCAAATGATCCTCCAGAACCAATTGTAACTAATTTACCTCGTTCACAACCATCTCATCCAAGTGATCCGATTGAATTTGGTATTGATCCACAAATTTTACAAGCTGTTCTTGAAACAGGATTTGATGAATATATTGCGCAAATAGCTATTCGTAAAACTAATGGTGTATCAGCTGAAGCTGCAATTGAATGGATTATTGATCATTCAAATCAAAGTGATTTAGAAGATTCTGGTAGTGATAGCGACGAAGAATCAACTGACGACGAAAACGAAATGGATTGTATGTTTATGGTTTTTTTGTTGTTGTTGATTGTTTTTCATTCCTTTGTTTTTTAGCTATGGTCGCACATAAAATGGTATTTGTTGCAAATATGACTTTAAAAATGGGTTCTGGTAAATTAGCTGCTCAAGTGGGACATGGATGTTTAGGGCTTTATCGAAAAATATCAAAAACTGAAGAGGTACGTAACTTTCTTGTTTAAAAATGGTAGTAATGATGAATCGTTTTTAGGGTCAACGTTCACTTAAAGCTTGGCGACGTCATGGTGAAATGAAGGTTGTTGTTCGAGGACAAAATGATGAACAACTTTTTGATCTTCTCAAACAAGCAAAAGATAATGTATGTGTTTAACTATTTCTTATTTATTGTTGTATCTATAATATCTTTAATTTTTAGCACATTTTCGCATACTTAGTACACGATGCTGGCCATACTCAAGTTCCTGCAGGCTCTCGAACAATTCTTGGTATTTTTGGACCTTCCAATGATGTCGATAAAGTTACTGGTTCATTAAAACTTCTCTAAAATTGTTTGTAATTGTTTTGATTATTATATTAAACTTGCTTATAAGGATTTTTTTGTTAATAAACTATCGTATTTTTTGTTTGTTTATTTTGTTTTCACTTGTAAAAATGAAAAGTGTGCTTCATAGATTTGAAGACTATATTGTAACATCTTGTTGATGGTGAATTTAAAAAAGGAATAATAGGGCCCACCCGGAGTTGAACCAGGGACCGATCGGACTGCAGCCGATTGCTCTGCCACTGAGCTATAGACCCATATGGGTGACACTGGACTCAAAATTGTGAGCAATGTCTTACTTTCTCTGCATTTTTAGTTATTCAAAAAGAGTCATTTTGTTTGTTTTTTTTTGCGACAATGTTAGACCACTTTTTCAATACAAAAAACATTTTGCAATAGAGTTAAAAATTGTTTGCAAAACTTATGTGTGTGTAAGAAAAGATAAATATGTAAATTTTTTAAAATTTTATTAAACACAACTTTTAAACGTATCGAAACTGTATTTACAAACTACATAAACATCGAATAACTTTATGTATGTACATTTTATTTTTAAGAAACCATTTGATGATATGATAAAAGTAGTGAGCGAGTAAATACACCGTAATAAGTAAGTAAGTGGAATAGAAAACCCGTAGTTTTTTGAATTCAACTTTCTTTATTGAAGAAGAAAGTTTACGTCATTTGTAAAATCTAACTACATGATGAAGCAGCAAAGTGGAATACGGGAATATGTATGTACAATGAGGAGCGGCTGTTGCTGCTACAGTAATATTAAGCAGCATATTTATGAGAAGTTTTCTAAATCTTCCAAAATAACGTAAAGACAGCTGACGAACATTTTTAATTGAATTGGAAAAAAAGTAATATAGGAAGTAATAATAAGAGTTGATAGAATTGAATCTGATTTTTTCTAACAATTTTCATCGGTTTTTATACTATGATTTTTTGGAGTACACATGTTTGTTTACATTTCAAAGAAGGAAGGGGGATCGTCTCGTCCATTCTTTATTTTTCTCTTTATTTTTTGTTATTGTTATTGACCATCATCATCGCCACCTTCTTTTCATCTTCACATGTTTTTCTATTATTTAAAAAAACAGAAAAATACTTCTCTTTTTTTTCATCTAAGTACTTGTTTGGTTCGTAAATACATTAATTAGGTCTTTCTCACTCTCTTTTTTTTGTTTGTTGTTGATTGGTCTGTTTTTTAAGAAAATAAAAAATGATGTTAAAAATAGATTTTTTGATCATCGAAGGAGAAAGAAGAGAGAAAATAAAACTCACGTCATTTTTTAATTCGACGTTTGTTTAGTAATTATATTTGTTTTTTATTTTCGTTGATAATAACTAACAATGATGAAAATTATGAAGATAACGAAATAAAATAAAGTTGGTAAATATTATTATTAATAAATTTCGATTATCTAAGCCAACAATTTTTTTTTGCCGTAATCATTTGAAAGAAGAAGGTTGCGAAAGATTATGATTTAAAATGTTTCGGACAATTTTATAGTAAAAATTTCTAGGAAGATTTCAAAGTTAAAATAAAATAATAAAGTTGACTTCCTATGCTGCTTGTGTGTCTTAATAGTTAAAAGTAATCAATGTAATTTAAAAAAAAAGAATACTTATTACTTCACAAAAAAAATCGATTATTAAACAAGCACGATTATGATTTCTCGCAAAATTTTTATTATTACAAACCTTGAAAACTTGTTTTTAATTGAAACAAAAAAAGCAGCAAACGATGAACTTTTTTT
>JAJQJQ010000491.1:0-23651 GCA_028622995.1 Panagrolaimus kolymaensis | reverse complement strand
TTTTAATTACAACCAATTTTTAAATAACCTCACTATAAATCAAGTTAAAGAAATCAACACCTCTAAATGTATGTGTTCACCAGAACATCCATACTTTGATAACCACCATAAACATATCATAACGGGGGATATTAACTTTATAAAAAATCTTAATCTTAAAAAAACACTAAAAATGGGTACTAAATTTAGAGATATAAATATTGTAACAAAAAAAGAAATCGAAGAAGAAATAAATAAAGTCTTCTGCCAATTTCAAAATAAACTAATTAAAAAATATAAAATCACTAACAAACAAGCCTTAAAATTGGAAAAACTTTGGAAAAAAGAAATAAAAAAACTCGCTAAATCTCTTTTCTTTAACTTAAACAAAAATAAACCAATTTTCAACCAAAAAGCCAAAAAAGAACTTGAAAACATTAAAAAACATTTTATTATTACAACGGCCGATAAAGCAACAAATAACTATGCATTTACTTGCAAAAAACTATACGTTGAAAGTCTGCAAAAAGAATTAGGATGGGATAAAGAAAATATTAAAGGTAATGACACTTATAAAATAAGCGAAATAAATTTAGACGAAGTTTATACAAAATGCTGCATACTTAACGAAAACAGAAAAATAAAAATGAATTGTGAAAAAGAAAAAGTTATTCCAAAAATTTACGCAATACCCAAGTTGCATAAAACCCCAATAAAATTCAGATTTATTACAGGTGCAAGTAATAGCGGAATTAAAGAACTATCAAAAAAACTACAACAAATATTAAAACATTTTAAAAACCAATTAAAAAATTATTGCAAAGTTATTGAAAATAGGACAAGCTTAAAAATTATTGGTCAATAAAAAACAGTCAAGAGTTCATTGAAAAAATAGAAAATTTAACAAAAAAAGATAATTTAAAATTATTTTGCGCTGATTTTAACAACTTATTTACTAATTTACCTCACACCGTTGTAATTCAAAACATAAGCAACCTAATTGAATTATGCTTTAAAAACAGTAAAAAGGAATATTTAAAAGTTGGATATAATTACTGCCAATTCAGGGAAGCAAAAGAAAATGGGATGGAAAATTGCTTTACTAAAGAAGATATCATGGATTTACTAATTCAAACACTTGATAATAGCTATGCAAAATTCGCCACAATAATTTTTAAACAAATCAATGGAATTCCACAAGGCAATAACGCTTCACCTGAAATTGCAGATTTAACTTTGACTATGATGGAATACAAATACTGTCATAATAAAGAAAACCAATTTTTTGTAAAAAATATTGCTCCATCCAGATACATGGACGACATAATTGTAATCAACCATAAAAATATCGACTTTCAAAAAATTGCCAATAATATTTACCATGAAAGTTTAACACTCGAAACTACACATGAATCCGAATTTAAAACAAATTACCTCGATATTACGGTTGAATTAAATCAAGGAATCAACTACAATTTATATAATAAAACTGACGCATACACCTTTGACGTGCTTAGATACTCAAATTATCGCTCAAATATTCCTACAGTTTATAAACATAACATAATCGAGGGAGAAACATTAAGAACAGCGAGAGTTTCAAGCAATAAACATAACTTTAAAAACGCCTATGAAAATCTAGAAAACCTACTGATACGCAATAATTACCATAAAGAAACAATCAAAAAACACAAGAATAAAGTTCTAAACAAACACAAATACTTTAACTTCATTTAACTGAACAAATAAGAAATACAAAAAGTTACATAAGTTTATTTGAATATTACTTACAAAGACAAAATATACAAAACAAGATAAAATGCATTAAACAAAAGTTAAAATTTACAATTAGCAATATCTGAATAAAAATCTTTAACAATATCAAAAGTTTTAGGTTCATCAGCTCCTACTTTAATTGTATTACCTTTAAGCAGAACAAAAGGTACAGCATTAATCTTCTTTTGATGTAGCATATCCTTGAACATAGCGATCAATTCTTGCTTGATAATTAATCCAATCTTCCGTTTCTTCATTGAACTATTTGATAAACATCGTTGAACATCAATTCGACCATTAACTTTAAACAGCTTTGGCTTGAACGTTTTCAGGCGATGAAGTGAATCCATAACATTATTAACCAATAGCGAACCAAGTTTAACTTTAATGAATTTCTTTTCAGTTTTACCAAGATATTCTGGAGATCCAACAGCGGTTGATGAATAATTTTTATCCAAAATATGATCCAGTAATTCAAACACGCCATTGAGCAATAATTTACGATTATCCTTTCTATTGTTTGTAAGTGCAAAATCAACATTGTAAATCATCAAAAATTCTTTTGAATTATCTGCATCCAATCGATGAACAACGGGAGCCAATACATTAACAACTGAAGACAATTTATCAATTTGATCCTAAAAAACAAAAAGTAAAAAGATGAGAAAATTATATAAATTATAAAACATACCTGCAAGTCCAAATTAGGCTTTTTGGCTCCTGAATGCATTCCTTCATCACCATTAATATCACGTTCAATTGGTCGCTTCTGTGGCATTTCTTGAATTAGCTTTAGAATTCTAACAATTATTGGATGATACTAAACATTGCTTCAAAACAACAACGATAAAATATTATTGCTCTTATGCATATAAAGCCAAAAATAACCACTTCCTTTTTTCAATCTTCAAAAAATTTATTTTTTCTCTAATTTCTTTTTCCCTTTTTTTCAACTTTCATCATCGCTCAACTAAACTCTTTAATTTTATTATAATTTTATTTCAAACCTTAGACCATCGAACTCTACTGATGAGGCCCAACGATGCAGGTTTCCTTTTCAAACAAATGTAAAATACAAATTTACTTTTATAATTAGGATGTTTAGGGTTCAGGGCCGAAACATCCAAAAATAATAAAACCATAAAAATTCAATCTTAAAGATCTCGCTTTAATGTGTTTTTTTTTAAGTTGAATTTTATTTATTTCCAATGTCATTAAACTAAGTTATTGCATTAGCAAAGCTTAGCTAACAGCCTTAATGCTGTTATGACATTCATTCATTTATATTTTTTGATTTTTTAACATTCAAAAATCAATAAATTAAAAAAATTCAATCTTAAAGATCTCGCTTTAAAGTGATTTTTTTTTAAGTTGAATTTTATTTATTCACAATGTCATTAAACTAAGTTATTGCATTAGCAAAGCTTAGCTAACAGCCTTAATGCTGTTGTGACATTTATTTACAATTTTGATTTTTGATTTTATTTCTTTAACTATCATAACCTAAAGTCTTCAAGTAATTGTTTTTAATGCAATTCTTGCACAACCTTAATGTTGTGTTGACTTTTTTACAAAACTTTTTTATTTTTTGTAATTTGTTGATTTACTTCCAAATTGATGTGAGGTTGAAAAAGCCCACTCTTTGGAATAAATCTTCGAACCCAGGAAATTAAAATTTCATTTATAAAATTCCTTTCACTATAAATTAAAACTTCCTGAGTGAACTCTGCTTATAACAATAATTTATAATTTTCATTTAAATAATGCCCGCTTTGGAATTCGAAAGAATTCCAAGAACCCGACATCCACACTGTTTATAAACCTTATTCTTTCATCCCACACAAAATGTGACTTAAATTACTCTTTCAACATTATTTCAGCTTACAACTTATAATTTTATTCAATTAAAATTATTTAATCTTAACCATTCTTTCTCTTTCCTTCTTTCCTCTCTTCATAAAAGGGCAATTCAAAAACCCTAAATCTGTACAATATATATTTAATAATTTCCTTCTTATTCTTTCTTCGAAATTAGTTATAACTTACAAAATTATTCAAATATGGTTTATTAAACGGATTCAACGTGAACCGTTCAACTGCCTTTGAGTGATAAAAGTGGAGATCCGGACGGGAGGGATCTGACCATGCTGCCAGCAGTTGTAAAAAATACGGTTTTCATGCCTGTACCGAGAGAGGCCGCTCTCTAAAACACATCTCGTGCCGTCTTGGTGGAGAAACCGCCGCCAGGAGGGTCATCCCAATTGGTTTAAAAAAACTCTAATTTCGAAACCTTTTAACTTTTATAAAAATTACATAACAACTATATCAAAGGAAAGAAGAAAAAGAATCATAAAACCATTTAAAACTACAGATCAAGAAGGATACAAGTGTAAAAAGAAAAACTGTAAAGTATGTCCTAGATTAAATAATCGTAATTTTGTTGAAAGCAGCGTAACTAAAGATAAATATTTAACCTGTAAAACCAATAAATTTAATTGCTGTTCAAATAATTTAGTTTATCTCTTAACTTGTAAAATATGCAAAAAGCAATATGTAGGAGAAACAAAAAGAAAATTAAAACAAAGAATTAGCGAACATTTAAATAACATCAAAAATGGAACTGAAAAAACTGTCTTATGCCAACATTTTATAAATCATGAAAATAATGATTTTGAAATAGATGTCCTGGATAATATTGATTTAGAAGATAGACAAACTCGCTTAAATACCGAAGAAACATGGATCAGACTTTTAATGACTGCATATCCATATGGATTAAACGACAATATTAAGGCTATAGGAAACCTAACAAATTTATCTTTAATAAAAGAAAAATTAGATAAATTGCCATATTTTAATTTCAACTTTCCACGAATAAAAAACACAAGAGGCAATAACAGAAAACGAAAAAAGAAGTTAAATAATACTAGCTCAACCGAAATAAAAAATAAAATCATCACAGCTGAAACAAACGAATTATTCCAACTTTATTACAACACCTCCAAAAATATTAAAAATAAATTAACTAAAGACGAAAATACTTTGACATTTAAAAAAAACGATTTAAAACTATTAAGTTTTAAAACTAATGATAAGAAATCTAGAATGGTAACAAATAATTTTCTAAACATAAGTCTAACTCATATCCATCCAGTCCTGGATAAAATTAAACTTGGAAAAATTTTAAACAAAATATTAAAAGAAAACCAAATAATATTACACGACAATGCTAAGTTCAGAATAATTAAAAAATGTCTGCCACCGATCAGTACTAAAGTTTTTAATTACAACCAATTTTTAAATAACCTCACTATAAATCAAGTTAAAGAAATCAACACCTCTAAATGTATGTGTTCACCAGAACATCCATACTTTGATAACCACCATAAACATATCATAACGGGGGATATTAACTTTATAAAAAATCTTAATCTTAAAAAAACACTAAAAATGGGTACTAAATTTAGAGATATAAATATTGTAACAAAAAAAGAAATCGAAGAAGAAATAAATAAAGTCTTCTGCCAATTTCAAAATAAACTAATTAAAAAATATAAAATCACTAACAAACAAGCCTTAAAATTGGAAAAACTTTGGAAAAAAGAAATAAAAAAACTCGCTAAATCTCTTTTCTTTAACTTAAACAAAAATAAACCAATTTTCAACCAAAAAGCCAAAAAAGAACTTGAAAACATTAAAAAACATTTTATTATTACAACGGCCGATAAAGCAACAAATAACTATGCATTTACTTGCAAAAAACTATACGTTGAAAGTCTGCAAAAAGAATTAGGATGGGATAAAGAAAATATTAAAGGTAATGACACTTATAAAATAAGCGAAATAAATTTAGACGAAGTTTATACAAAATGCTGCATACTTAACGAAAACAGAAAAATAAAAATGAATTGTGAAAAAGAAAAAGTTATTCCAAAAATTTACGCAATACCCAAGTTGCATAAAACCCCAATAAAATTCAGATTTATTACAGGTGCAAGTAATAGCGGAATTAAAGAACTATCAAAAAAACTACAACAAATATTAAAACATTTTAAAAACCAATTAAAAAATTATTGCAAAGTTATTGAAAATAGGACAAGCTTAAAAAATTATTGGTCAATAAAAAACAGTCAAGAGTTCATTGAAAAAATAGAAAATTTAACAAAAAAAGATAATTTAAAATTATTTTGCGCTGATTTTAACAACTTATTTACTAATTTACCTCACACCGTTGTAATTCAAAACATAAGCAACCTAATTGAATTATGCTTTAAAAACAGTAAAAAGGAATATTTAAAAGTTGGATATAATTACTGCCAATTCAGGGAAGCAAAAGAAAATGGGATGGAAAATTGCTTTACTAAAGAAGATATCATGGATTTACTAATTCAAACACTTGATAATAGCTATGCAAAATTCGCCACAATAATTTTTAAACAAATCAATGGAATTCCACAAGGCAATAACGCTTCACCTGAAATTGCAGATTTAACTTTGACTATGATGGAATACAAATACTGTCATAATAAAGAAAACCAATTTTTTGTAAAAAATATTGCTCCATCCAGATACATGGACGACATAATTGTAATCAACCATAAAAATATCGACTTTCAAAAAATTGCCAATAATATTTACCATGAAAGTTTAACACTCGAAACTACACATGAATCCGAATTTAAAACAAATTACCTCGATATTACGGTTGAATTAAATCAAGGAATCAACTACAATTTATATAATAAAACTGACGCATACACCTTTGACGTGCTTAGATACTCAAATTATCGCTCAAATATTCCTACAGTTTATAAACATAACATAATCGAGGGAGAAACATTAAGAACAGCGAGAGTTTCAAGCAATAAACATAACTTTAAAAACGCCTATGAAAATCTAGAAAACCTACTGATACGCAATAATTACCATAAAGAAACAATCAAAAAACACAAGAATAAAGTTCTAAACAAACACAAATACTTTAACTTCATTTAACTGAACAAATAAGAAATACAAAAAGTTACATAAGTTTATTTGAATATTACTTACAAAGACAAAATATACAAAACAAGATAAAATGCATTAAACAAAAGTTAAAATTTACAATTAGCAATATCTGAATAAAAATCTTTAACAATATCAAAAGTTTTAGGTTCATCAGCTCCTACTTTAATTGTATTACCTTTAAGCAGAACAAAAGGTACAGCATTAATCTTCTTTTGATGTAGCATATCCTTGAACATAGCGATCAATTCTTGCTTGATAATTAATCCAATCTTCCGTTTCTTCATTGAACTATTTGATAAACATCGTTGAACATCAATTCGACCATTAACTTTAAACAGCTTTGGCTTGAACGTTTTCAGGCGATGAAGTGAATCCATAACATTATTAACCAATAGCGAACCAAGTTTAACTTTAATGAATTTCTTTTCAGTTTTACCAAGATATTCTGGAGATCCAACAGCGGTTGATGAATAATTTTTATCCAAAATATGATCCAGTAATTCAAACACGCCATTGAGCAATAATTTACGATTATCCTTTCTATTGTTTGTAAGTGCAAAATCAACATTGTAAATCATCAAAAATTCTTTTGAATTATCTGCATCCAATCGATGAACAACGGGAGCCAATACATTAACAACTGAAGACAATTTATCAATTTGATCCTAAAAAACAAAAAGTAAAAAGATGAGAAAATTATATAAATTATAAAACATACCTGCAAGTCCAAATTAGGCTTTTTGGCTCCTGAATGCATTCCTTCATCACCATTAATATCACGTTCAATTGGTCGCTTCTGTGGCATTTCTTGAATTAGCTTTAGAATTCTAACAATTATTGGATGATACTAAACATTGCTTCAAAACAACAACGATAAAATATTATTGCTCTTATGCATATAAAGCCAAAAATAACCACTTCCTTTTTTCAATCTTCAAAAAATTTATTTTTTCTCTAATTTCTTTTTCCCTTTTTTTCAACTTTCATCATCGCTCAACTAAACTCTTTAATTTTATTATAATTTTATTTCAAACCTTAGACCATCGAACTCTACTGATGAGGCCCAACGATGCAGGTTTCCTTTTCAAACAAATGTAAAATACAAATTTACTTTTATAATTAGGATGTTTAGGGTTCAGGGCCGAAACATCCAAAAATAATAAAACCATAAAAATTCAATCTTAAAGATCTCGCTTTAATGTGTTTTTTTTTAAGTTGAATTTTATTTATTTCCAATGTCATTAAACTAAGTTATTGCATTAGCAAAGCTTAGCTAACAGCCTTAATGCTGTTATGACATTCATTCATTTATATTTTTTGATTTTTTAACATTCAAAAATCAATAAATTAAAAAAATTCAATCTTAAAGATCTCGCTTTAAAGTGATTTTTTTTTAAGTTGAATTTTATTTATTCACAATGTCATTAAACTAAGTTATTGCATTAGCAAAGCTTAGCTAACAGCCTTAATGCTGTTGTGACATTTATTTACAATTTTGATTTTTGATTTTATTTCTTTAACTATCATAACCTAAAGTCTTCAAGTAATTGTTTTTAATGCAATTCTTGCACAACCTTAATGTTGTGTTGACTTTTTTACAAAACTTTTTTATTTTATGTCTCTATGGGTTGCTTGATGCATCAAATAAATAAATAATTTCTGGTTGAAGGTCTTATTTGGTAGGGAAATCTCTAAGATTACTCAAATATTTTTTAAAAAATATAAGAAAAATATCTGGTTCAAAAAATCCATATGCTTTATTGAGCTCCGTAACTCAAATCGAGTTTCAGCAATATTTAAGCTTAACACATGTGTTAATAAAAAATGGTTCATCGATTTGAGAGTTCACCTGCAGCGAATACAAAATCCCGTTGGGAATAATTTTAATATATTTAATAATAAATATTGAAAACAAAAAAACCTCTGAAAAAAAAAATTCTAATTCAAAACTTAAAAATTTGAATATTTAATATTGGTTTTTAAATTTCAAAGTCACATAACTCGATTTGAGCCTTATCTTTTACTAAAGAAATATGTTACCGATTTTATAGGTATTTATGTTATTTATCACTTTTGATAAACAAAATTTTTTTTAAGCTTTCATACTTATGTGCTTGGAATTATTTTTACTTTATCAAAGCATTTTTTGCTTTAAGTAATAATTTTTGGATGCTTCCAAATCGGCACCATAGGAACCGTTTTGAAAAATATCATTGAAAATGGATGTAAAATAGCATAAAATATGATAAAAATAAAGCACAATTTTTCTGCAATTTTTTTTCTTATTCAAAAAGTTTTAAATTAAATTTTATGTCTCTATGGGTTGCTTGATGCATCAAATAAATAAATAATTTCTGGTTGAAGGTCTTATTTGGTAGGGAAATCTCTAAGATTACTCAAATATTTTTTAAAAAATATAAGAAAAATATCTGGTTCAAAAAATCCATATGCTTTATTGAGCTCCGTAACTCAAATCGAGTTTCAGCAATATTTAAGCTTAACACATGTGTTAATAAAAAATGGTTCATCGATTTGAGAGTTCACCTGCAGCGAATACAAAATCCTGTTGGGAATAATTTTAA
Organism: Panagrolaimus kolymaensis; assembly: GCA_028622995.1. NCBI lineage: Eukaryota > Metazoa > Nematoda > Chromadorea > Rhabditida > Panagrolaimidae > Panagrolaimus > Panagrolaimus kolymaensis. Next base: position 14,307 of record JAJQJQ010000491.1, on the reverse strand, counting down.
TATATTTAATAATAAATATTGAAAACAAAAAAACCTCTGAAAAAAAAAATTCTAATTCAAAACTTAAAAATTTGAATATTTAATATTGGTTTTTAAATTTCAAAGTCACATAACTCGATTTGAGCCTTATCTTTTACTAAAGAAATATGTTACCGATTTTATAGGTATTTATGTTATTTATCACTTTTGATAAACAAAATTTTTTTTAAGCTTTCATACTTATGTGCTTGGAATTATTTTTACTTTATCAAAGCATTTTTTGCTTTAAGTAATAATTTTTGGATGCTTCCAAATCGGCACCATAGGAACCGTTTTGAAAAATATCATTGAAAATGGATGTAAAATAGCATAAAATATGATAAAAATAAAGCACAATTTTTCTGCAATTTTTTTTCTTATTCAAAAAGTTTTAAATTAAATTTTATGTCTCTATGGGTTGCTTGATGCATCAAATAAATAAATAATTTCTGGTTGAAGGTCTTATTTGGTAGGGAAATCTCTAAGATTACTCAAATATTTTTTAAAAAATATAAGAAAAATATCTGGTTCAAAAAATCCATATGCTTTATTGAGCTCCGTAACTCAAATCGAGTTTCAGCAATATTTAAGCTTAACACATGTGTTAATAAAAAATGGTTCATCGATTTGAGAGTTCACCTGCAGCGAATACAAAATCCTGTTGGGAATAATTTTAATATATTTAATAATGAATATTTAAAACAAAAAATCAATATCTCCAATTCAAGCCGTAATTCAAAACGAGATTCACTAATGTCCATCCTCAATGCTTGATGAAAGGGTTCAAAAATAAAAGTTCATTGATTGAGGTACTTCCCGTGCATGCGATTCAAAATCCCGTTGGGAATAATTTTAATATATTTAATAATAAATATTGAAAACAAAAAAACCTCTGAAAAAAAAAATTCTAATTCAAAACTTAAAAATTTGAATATTTAATATTGGTTTTTAAATTTCAAAGTCACATAACTCGATTTGAGCCTTATCTTTTACTAAAGAAATATGTTACCGATTTTATAGGTATTTATGTTATTTATCACTTTTGATAAACAAAATTTTTTTTAAGCTTTCATACTTATGTGCTTGGAATTATTTTTACTTTATCAAAGCATTTTTTGCTTTAAGTAATAATTTTTGGATGCTTCCAAATCGGCACCATAGGAACCGTTTTGAAAAATATCATTGAAAATGGATGTAAAATAGCATAAAATATGATAAAAATAAAGCACAATTTTTCTGCAATTTTTTTTCTTATTCAAAAAGTTTTAAATTAAATTTTATGTCTCTATGGGTTGCTTGATGCATCAAATAAATAAATAATTTCTGGTTGAAGGTCTTATTTGGTAGGGAAATCTCTAAGATTACTCAAATATTTTTTAAAAAATATAAGAAAAATATCTGGTTCAAAAAATCCATATGCTTTATTGAGCTCCGTAACTCAAATCGAGTTTCAGCAATATTTAAGCTTAACACATGTGTTAATAAAAAATGGTTCATCGATTTGAGAGTTCACCTGCAGCGAATACAAAATCCTGTTGGGAATAATTTTAATATATTTAATAATAAATATTGAAAACAAAAAAACCTCTGAAAAAAAAAATTCTAATTCAAAACTTAAAAATTTGAATATTTAATATTGGTTTTTAAATTTCAAAGTCACATAACTCGATTTGAGCCTTATCTTTTACTAAAGAAATATGTTACCGATTTTATAGGTATTTATGTTATTTATCACTTTTGATAAACAAAATTTTTTTTAAGCTTTCATACTTATGTGCTTGGAATTATTTTTACTTTATCAAAGCATTTTTTGCTTTAAGTAATAATTTTTGGATGCTTCCAAATCGGCACCATAGGAACCGTTTTGAAAAATATCATTGAAAATGGATGTAAAATAGCATAAAATATGATAAAAATAAAGCACAATTTTTCTGCAATTTTTTTTCTTATTCAAAAAGTTTTAAATTAAATTTTATGTCTCTATGGGTTGCTTGATGCATCAAATAAATAAATAATTTCTGGTTGAAGGTCTTATTTGGTAGGGAAATCTCTAAGATTACTCAAATATTTTTTAAAAAATATAAGAAAAATATCTGGTTCAAAAAATCCATATGCTTTATTGAGCTCCGTAACTCAAATCGAGTTTCAGCAATATTTAAGCTTAACACATGTGTTAATAAAAAATGGTTCATCGATTTGAGAGTTCACCTGCAGCGAATACAAAATCCTGTTGGGAATAATTTTAATATATTTAATAATGAATATTTAAAACAAAAAATCAATATCTCCAATTCAAGCCGTAATTCAAAACGAGATTCACTAATGTCCATCCTCAATGCTTGATGAAAGGGTTCAAAAATAAAAGTTCATTGATTGAGGTACTTCCCGTGCATGCGATTCAAAATCCCGTTGGGAATAATTTTAATATATTTAATAATAAATATTGAAAACAAAAAAACCTCTGAAAAAAAAAATTCTAATTCAAAACTTAAAAATTTGAATATTTAATATTGGTTTTTAAATTTCAAAGTCACATAACTCGATTTGAGCCTTATCTTTTACTAAAGAAATATGTTACCGATTTTATAGGTATTTATGTTATTTATCACTTTTGATAAACAAAATTTTTTTTAAGCTTTCATACTTATGTGCTTGGAATTATTTTTACTTTATCAAAGCATTTTTTGCTTTAAGTAATAATTTTTGGATGCTTCCAAATCGGCACCATAGGAACCGTTTTGAAAAATATCATTGAAAATGGATGTAAAATAGCATAAAATATGATAAAAATAAAGCACAATTTTTCTGCAATTTTTTTTCTTATTCAAAAAGTTTTAAATTAAATTTTATGTCTCTATGGGTTGCTTGATGCATCAAATAAATAAATAATTTCTGGTTGAAGGTCTTATTTGGTAGGGAAATCTCTAAGATTACTCAAATATTTTTTAAAAAATATAAGAAAAATATCTGGTTCAAAAAATCCATATGCTTTATTGAGCTCCGTAACTCAAATCGAGTTTCAGCAATATTTAAGCTTAACACATGTGTTAATAAAAAATGGTTCATCGATTTGAGAGTTCACCTGCAGCGAATACAAAATCCTGTTGGGAATAATTTTAATATATTTAATAATAAATATTGAAAACAAAAAAACCTCTGAAAAAAAAAATTCTAATTCAAAACTTAAAAATTTGAATATTTAATATTGGTTTTTAAATTTCAAAGTCACATAACTCGATTTGAGCCTTATCTTTTACTAAAGAAATATGTTACCGATTTTATAGGTATTTATGTTATTTATCACTTTTGATAAACAAAATTTTTTTTAAGCTTTCATACTTATGTGCTTGGAATTATTTTTACTTTATCAAAGCATTTTTTGCTTTAAGTAATAATTTTTGGATGCTTCCAAATCGGCACCATAGGAACCGTTTTGAAAAATATCATTGAAAATGGATGTAAAATAGCATAAAATATGATAAAAATAAAGCACAATTTTTCTGCAATTTTTTTTCTTATTCAAAAAGTTTTAAATTAAATTTTATGTCTCTATGGGTTGCTTGATGCATCAAATAAATAAATAATTTCTGGTTGAAGGTCTTATTTGGTAGGGAAATCTCTAAGATTACTCAAATATTTTTTAAAAAATATAAGAAAAATATCTGGTTCAAAAAATCCATATGCTTTATTGAGCTCCGTAACTCAAATCGAGTTTCAGCAATATTTAAGCTTAACACATGTGTTAATAAAAAATGGTTCATCGATTTGAGAGTTCACCTGCAGCGAATACAAAATCCTGTTGGGAATAATTTTAATATATTTAATAATGAATATTTAAAACAAAAAATCAATATCTCCAATTCAAGCCGTAATTCAAAACGAGATTCACTAATGTCCATCCTCAATGCTTGATGAAAGGGTTCAAAAATAAAAGTTCATTGATTGAGGTACTTCCCGTGCATGCGATTCAAAATCCCGTTGGGAATAATTTTAATATATTTAATAATAAATATTGAAAACAAAAAAACCTCTGAAAAAAAAAATTCTAATTCAAAACTTAAAAATTTGAATATTTAATATTGGTTTTTAAATTTCAAAGTCACATAACTCGATTTGAGCCTTATCTTTTACTAAAGAAATATGTTACCGATTTTATAGGTATTTATGTTATTTATCACTTTTGATAAACAAAATTTTTTTTAAGCTTTCATACTTATGTGCTTGGAATTATTTTTACTTTATCAAAGCATTTTTTGCTTTAAGTAATAATTTTTGGATGCTTCCAAATCGGCACCATAGGAACCGTTTTGAAAAATATCATTGAAAATGGATGTAAAATAGCATAAAATATGATAAAAATAAAGCACAATTTTTCTGCAATTTTTTTTCTTATTCAAAAAGTTTTAAATTAAATTTTATGTCTCTATGGGTTGCTTGATGCATCAAATAAATAAATAATTTCTGGTTGAAGGTCTTATTTGGTAGGGAAATCTCTAAGATTACTCAAATATTTTTTAAAAAATATAAGAAAAATATCTGGTTCAAAAAATCCATATGCTTTATTGAGCTCCGTAACTCAAATCGAGTTTCAGCAATATTTAAGCTTAACACATGTGTTAATAAAAAATGGTTCATCGATTTGAGAGTTCACCTGCAGCGAATACAAAATCCTGTTGGGAATAATTTTAATATATTTAATAATAAATATTGAAAACAAAAAAACCTCTGAAAAAAAAAATTCTAATTCAAAACTTAAAAATTTGAATATTTAATATTGGTTTTTAAATTTCAAAGTCACATAACTCGATTTGAGCCTTATCTTTTACTAAAGAAATATGTTACCGATTTTATAGGTATTTATGTTATTTATCACTTTTGATAAACAAAATTTTTTTTAAGCTTTCATACTTATGTGCTTGGAATTATTTTTACTTTATCAAAGCATTTTTTGCTTTAAGTAATAATTTTTGGATGCTTCCAAATCGGCACCATAGGAACCGTTTTGAAAAATATCATTGAAAATGGATGTAAAATAGCATAAAATATGATAAAAATAAAGCACAATTTTTCTGCAATTTTTTTTCTTATTCAAAAAGTTTTAAATTAAATTTTATGTCTCTATGGGTTGCTTGATGCATCAAATAAATAAATAATTTCTGGTTGAAGGTCTTATTTGGTAGGGAAATCTCTAAGATTACTCAAATATTTTTTAAAAAATATAAGAAAAATATCTGGTTCAAAAAATCCATATGCTTTATTGAGCTCCGTAACTCAAATCGAGTTTCAGCAATATTTAAGCTTAACACATGTGTTAATAAAAAATGGTTCATCGATTTGAGAGTTCACCTGCAGCGAATACAAAATCCTGTTGGGAATAATTTTAATATATTTAATAATAAATATTGAAAACAAAAAAACCTCTGAAAAAAAAAATTCTAATTCAAAACTTAAAAATTTGAATATTTAATATTGGTTTTTAAATTTCAAAGTCACATAACTCGATTTGAGCCTTATCTTTTACTAAAGAAATATGTTACCGATTTTATAGGTATTTATGTTATTTATCACTTTTGATAAACAAAATTTTTTTTAAGCTTTCATACTTATGTGCTTGGAATTATTTTTACTTTATCAAAGCATTTTTTGCTTTAAGTAATAATTTTTGGATGCTTCCAAATCGGCACCATAGGAACCGTTTTGAAAAATATCATTGAAAATGGATGTAAAATAGCATAAAATATGATAAAAATAAAGCACAATTTTTCTGCAATTTTTTTTCTTATTCAAAAAGTTTTAAATTAAATTTTATGTCTCTATGGGTTGCTTGATGCATCAAATAAATAAATAATTTCTGGTTGAAGGTCTTATTTGGTAGGGAAATCTCTAAGATTACTCAAATATTTTTTAAAAAATATAAGAAAAATATCTGGTTCAAAAAATCCATATGCTTTATTGAGCTCCGTAACTCAAATCGAGTTTCAGCAATATTTAAGCTTAACACATGTGTTAATAAAAAATGGTTCATCGATTTGAGAGTTCACCTGCAGCGAATACAAAATCCTGTTGGGAATAATTTTAATATATTTAATAATGAATATTTAAAACAAAAAATCAATATCTCCAATTCAAGCCGTAATTCAAAACGAGATTCACTAATGTCCATCCTCAATGCTTGATGAAAGGGTTCAAAAATAAAAGTTCATTGATTGAGGTACTTCCCGTGCATGCGATTCAAAATCCCGTTGGGAATAATTTTAATATATTTAATAATAAATATTGAAAACAAAAAAACCTCTGAAAAAAAAAATTCTAATTCAAAACTTAAAAATTTGAATATTTAATATTGGTTTTTAAATTTCAAAGTCACATAACTCGATTTGAGCCTTATCTTTTACTAAAGAAATATGTTACCGATTTTATAGGTATTTATGTTATTTATCACTTTTGATAAACAAAATTTTTTTTAAGCTTTCATACTTATGTGCTTGGAATTATTTTTACTTTATCAAAGCATTTTTTGCTTTAAGTAATAATTTTTGGATGCTTCCAAATCGGCACCATAGGAACCGTTTTGAAAAATATCATTGAAAATGGATGTAAAATAGCATAAAATATGATAAAAATAAAGCACAATTTTTCTGCAATTTTTTTTCTTATTCAAAAAGTTTTAAATTAAATTTTATGTCTCTATGGGTTGCTTGATGCATCAAATAAATAAATAATTTCTGGTTGAAGGTCTTATTTGGTAGGGAAATCTCTAAGATTACTCAAATATTTTTTAAAAAATATAAGAAAAATATCTGGTTCAAAAAATCCATATGCTTTATTGAGCTCCGTAACTCAAATCGAGTTTCAGCAATATTTAAGCTTAACACATGTGTTAATAAAAAATGGTTCATCGATTTGAGAGTTCACCTGCAGCGAATACAAAATCCTGTTGGGAATAATTTTAATATATTTAATAATAAATATTGAAAACAAAAAAACCTCTGAAAAAAAAAATTCTAATTCAAAACTTAAAAATTTGAATATTTAATATTGGTTTTTAAATTTCAAAGTCACATAACTCGATTTGAGCCTTATCTTTTACTAAAGAAATATGTTACCGATTTTATAGGTATTTATGTTATTTATCACTTTTGATAAACAAAATTTTTTTTAAGCTTTCATACTTATGTGCTTGGAATTATTTTTACTTTATCAAAGCATTTTTTGCTTTAAGTAATAATTTTTGGATGCTTCCAAATCGGCACCATAGGAACCGTTTTGAAAAATATCATTGAAAATGGATGTAAAATAGCATAAAATATGATAAAAATAAAGCACAATTTTTCTGCAATTTTTTTTCTTATTCAAAAAGTTTTAAATTAAATTTTATGTCTCTATGGGTTGCTTGATGCATCAAATAAATAAATAATTTCTGGTTGAAGGTCTTATTTGGTAGGGAAATCTCTAAGATTACTCAAATATTTTTTAAAAAATATAAGAAAAATATCTGGTTCAAAAAATCCATATGCTTTATTGAGCTCCGTAACTCAAATCGAGTTTCAGCAATATTTAAGCTTAACACATGTGTTAATAAAAAATGGTTCATCGATTTGAGAGTTCACCTGCAGCGAATACAAAATCCTGTTGGGAATAATTTTAATATATTTAATAATGAATATTTAAAACAAAAAATCAATATCTCCAATTCAAGCCGTAATTCAAAACGAGATTCACTAATGTCCATCCTCAATGCTTGATGAAAGGGTTCAAAAATAAAAGTTCATTGATTGAGGTACTTCCCGTGCATGCGATTCAAAATCCCGTTGGGAATAATTTTAATATATTTAATAATAAATATTGAAAACAAAAAAACCTCTGAAAAAAAAAATTCTAATTCAAAACTTAAAAATTTGAATATTTAATATTGGTTTTTAAATTTCAAAGTCACATAACTCGATTTGAGCCTTATCTTTCACTAAAGAAATATGTTACCGATTTTATAGGTATTTATGTTATTTATCACTTTTGATAAACAAAATTTTTTTTAAGCTTTCATACTTATGTGCTTGGAATTATTTTTACTTTATCAAAGCATTTTTTGCTTTAAGTAATAATTTTTGGATGCTTCCAAATCGGCACCATAGGAACCGTTTTGAAAAATATCATTGAAAATGGATGTAAAATAGCATAAAATATGATAAAAATAAAGCACAATTTTTCTGCAATTTTTTTTCTTATTCAAAAAGTTTTAAATTAAATTTTATGTCTCTATGGGTTGCTTGATGCATCAAATAAATAAATAATTTCTGGTTGAAGGTCTTATTTGGTAGGGAAATCTCTAAGATTACTCAAATATTTTTTAAAAAATATAAGAAAAATATCTGGTTCAAAAAATCCATATGCTTTATTGAGCTCCGTAACTCAAATCGAGTTTCAGCAATATTTAAGCTTAACACATGTGTTAATAAAAAATGGTTCATCGATTTGAGAGTTCACCTGCAGCGAATACAAAATCCTGTTGGGAATAATTTTAATATATTTAATAATGAATATTTAAAACAAAAAATCAATATCTCCAATTCAAGCCGTAATTCAAAACGAGATTCACTAATGTCCATCCTCAATGCTTGATGAAAGGGTTCAAAAATAAAAGTTCATTGATTGAGGTACTTCCCGTGCATGCGATTCAAAATCCCGTTGGGAATAATTTTAATATATTTAATAATAAATATTGAAAACAAAAAAACCTCTGAAAAAAAAAATTCTAATTCAAAACTTAAAAATTTGAATATTTAATATTGGTTTTTAAATTTCAAAGTCACATAACTCGATTTGAGCCTTATCTTTTACTAAAGAAATATGTTACCGATTTTATAGGTATTTATGTTATTTATCACTTTTGATAAACAAAATTTTTTTTAAGCTTTCATACTTATGTGCTTGGAATTATTTTTACTTTATCAAAGCATTTTTTGCTTTAAGTAATAATTTTTGGATGCTTCCAAATCGGCACCATAGGGACCGTTTTGAAAAATATCATTGAAAATGGATGTAAAATAGCATAAAATATGATAAAAATAAAGCACAATTTTTCTGCAATTTTTTTTCTTATTCAAAAAGTTTTAAATTAAATTTTATGTCTCTATGGGTTGCTTGATGCATCAAATAAATAAATAATTTCTGGTTGAAGGTCTTATTTGGTAGGGAAATCTCTAAGATTACTCAAATATTTTTTAAAAAATATAAGAAAAATATCTGGTTCAAAAAATCCATATGCTTTATTGAGCTCCGTAACTCAAATCGAGTTTCAGCAATATTTAAGCTTAACACATGTGTTAATAAAAAATGGTTCATCGATTTGAGAGTTCACCTGCAGCGAATACAAAATCCCGTTGGGAATAATTTTAATATATTTAATAATAAATATTGAAAACAAAAAAACCTCTGAAAAAAAAAATTCTAATTCAAAACTTAAAAATTTGAATATTTAATATTGGTTTTTAAATTTCAAAGTCACATAACTCGATTTGAGCCTTATCTTTTACTAAAGAAATATGTTACCGATTTTATAGGTATTTATGTTATTTATCACTTTTGATAAACAAAATTTTTTTTAAGCTTTCATACTTATGTGCTTGGAATTATTTTTACTTTATCAAAGCATTTTTTGCTTTAAGTAATAATTTTTGGATGCTTCCAAATCGGCACCATAGGAACCGTTTTGAAAAATATCATTGAAAATGGATGTAAAATAGCATAAAATATGATAAAAATAAAGCACAATTTTTCTGCAATTTTTTTTCTTATTCAAAAAGTTTTAAATTAAATTTTATGTCTCTATGGGTTGCTTGATGCATCAAATAAATAAATAATTTCTGGTTGAAGGTCTTATTTGGTAGGGAAATCTCTAAGATTACTCAAATATTTTTTAAAAAATATAAGAAAAATATCTGGTTCAAAAAATCCATATGCTTTATTGAGCTCCGTAACTCAAATCGAGTTTCAGCAATATTTAAGCTTAACACATGTGTTAATAAAAAATGGTTCATCGATTTGAGAGTTCACCTGCAGCGAATACAAAATCCTGTTGGGAATAATTTTAATATATTTAATAATGAATATTTAAAACAAAAAATCAATATCTCCAATTCAAGCCGTAATTCAAAACGAGATTCACTAATGTCCATCCTCAATGCTTGATGAAAGGGTTCAAAAATAAAAGTTCATTGATTGAGGTACTTCCCGTGCATGCGATTCAAAATCCCGTTGGGAATAATTTTAATATATTTAATAATAAATATTGAAAACAAAAAAACCTCTGAAAAAAAAAATTCTAATTCAAAACTTAAAAATTTGAATATTTAATATTGGTTTTTAAATTTCAAAGTCACATAACTCGATTTGAGCCTTATCTTTTACTAAAGAAATATGTTACCGATTTTATAGGTATTTATGTTATTTATCACTTTTGATAAACAAAATTTTTTTTAAGCTTTCATACTTATGTGCTTGGAATTATTTTTACTTTATCAAAGCATTTTTTGCTTTAAGTAATAATTTTTGGATGCTTCCAAATCGGCACCATAGGAACCGTTTTGAAAAATATCATTGAAAATGGATGTAAAATAGCATAAAATATGATAAAAATAAAGCACAATTTTTCTGCAATTTTTTTTCTTATTCAAAAAGTTTTAAATTAAATTTTATGTCTCTATGGGTTGCTTGATGCATCAAATAAATAAATAATTTCTGGTTGAAGGTCTTATTTGGTAGGGAAATCTCTAAGATTACTCAAATATTTTTTAAAAAATATAAGAAAAATATCTGGTTCAAAAAATCCATATGCTTTATTGAGCTCCGTAACTCAAATCGAGTTTCAGCAATATTTAAGCTTAACACATGTGTTAATAAAAAATGGTTCATCGATTTGAGAGTTCACCTGCAGCGAATACAAAATCCTGTTGGGAATAATTTTAATATATTTAATAATGAATATTTAAAACAAAAAATCAATATCTCCAATTCAAGCCGTAATTCAAAACGAGATTCACTAATGTCCATCCTCAATGCTTGATGAAAGGGTTCAAAAATAAAAGTTCATTGATTGAGGTACTTCCCGTGCATGCGATTCAAAATCCCGTTGGGAATAATTTTAATATATTTAATAATAAATATTGAAAACAAAAAAACCTCTGAAAAAAAAAATTCTAATTCAAAACTTAAAAATTTGAATATTTAATATTGGTTTTTAAATTTCAAAGTCACATAACTCGATTTGAGCCTTATCTTTTACTAAAGAAATATGTTACCGATTTTATAGGTATTTATGTTATTTATCACTTTTGATAAACAAAATTTTTTTTAAGCTTTCATACTTATGTGCTTGGAATTATTTTTACTTTATCAAAGCATTTTTTGCTTTAAGTAATAATTTTTGGATGCTTCCAAATCGGCACCATAGGAACCGTTTTGAAAAATATCATTGAAAATGGATGTAAAATAGCATAAAATATGATAAAAATAAAGCACAATTTTTCTGCAATTTTTTTTCTTATTCAAAAAGTTTTAAATTAAATTTTATGTCTCTATGGGTTGCTTGATGCATCAAATAAATAAATAATTTCTGGTTGAAGGTCTTATTTGGTAGGGAAATCTCTAAGATTACTCAAATATTTTTTAAAAAATATAAGAAAAATATCTGGTTCAAAAAATCCATATGCTTTATTGAGCTCCGTAACTCAAATCGAGTTTCAGCAATATTTAAGCTTAACACATGTGTTAATAAAAAATGGTTCATCGATTTGAGAGTTCACCTGCAGCGAATACAAAATCCTGTTGGGAATAATTTTAATATATTTAATAATGAATATTTAAAACAAAAAATCAATATCTCCAATTCAAGCCGTAATTCAAAACGAGATTCACTAATGTCCATCCTCAATGCTTGATGAAAGGGTTCAAAAATAAAAGTTCATTGATTGAGGTACTTCCCGTGCATGCGATTCAAAATCCCGTTGGGAATAATTTTAATATATTTAATAATAAATATTGAAAACAAAAAAACCTCTGAAAAAAAAAATTCTAATTCAAAACTTAAAAATTTGAATATTTAATATTGGTTTTTAAATTTCAAAGTCACATAACTCGATTTGAGCCTTATCTTTCACTAAAGAAATATGTTACCGATTTTATAGGTATTTATGTTATTTATCACTTTTGATAAACAAAATTTTTTTTAAGCTTTCATACTTATGTGCTTGGAATTATTTTTACTTTATCAAAGCATTTTTTGCTTTAAGTAATAATTTTTGGATGCTTCCAAATCGGCACCATAGGAACCGTTTTGAAAAATATCATTGAAAATGGATGTAAAATAGCATAAAATATGATAAAAATAAAGCACAATTTTTCTGCAATTTTTTTTCTTATTCAAAAAGTTTTAAATTAAATTTTATGTCTCTATGGGTTGCTTGATGCATCAAATAAATAAATAATTTCTGGTTGAAGGTCTTATTTGGTAGGGAAATCTCTAAGATTACTCAAATATTTTTTAAAAAATATAAGAAAAATATCTGGTTCAAAAAATCCATATGCTTTATTGAGCTCCGTAACTCAAATCGAGTTTCAGCAATATTTAAGCTTAACACATGTGTTAATAAAAAATGGTTCATCGATTTGAGAGTTCACCTGCAGCGAATACAAAATCCTGTTGGGAATAATTTTAATATATTTAATAATAAATATTGAAAACAAAAAAACCTCTGAAAAAAAAAATTCTAATTCAAAACTTAAAAATTTGAATATTTAATATTGGTTTTTAAATTTCAAAGTCACATAACTCGATTTGAGCCTTATCTTTTACTAAAGAAATATGTTACCGATTTTATAGGTATTTATGTTATTTATCACTTTTGATAAACAAAATTTTTTTTAAGCTTTCATACTTATGTGCTTGGAATTATTTTTACTTTATCAAAGCATTTTTTGCTTTAAGTAATAATTTTTGGATGCTTCCAAATCGGCACCATAGGAACCGTTTTGAAAAATATCATTGAAAATGGATGTAAAATAGCATAAAATATGATAAAAATAAAGCACAATTTTTCTGCAATTTTTTTTCTTATTCAAAAAGTTTTAAATTAAATTTTATGTCTCTATGGGTTGCTTGATGCATCAAATAAATAAATAATTTCTGGTTGAAGGTCTTATTTGGTAGGGAAATCTCTAAGATTACTCAAATATTTTTTAAAAAATATAAGAAAAATATCTGGTTCAAAAAATCCATATGCTTTATTGAGCTCCGTAACTCAAATCGAGTTTCAGCAATATTTAAGCTTAACACATGTGTTAATAAAAAATGGTTCATCGATTTGAGAGTTCACCTGCAGCGAATACAAAATCCTGTTGGGAATAATTTTAATATATTTAATAATGAATATTTAAAACAAAAAATCAATATCTCCAATTCAAGCCGTAATTCAAAACGAGATTCACTAATGTCCATCCTCAATGCTTGATGAAAGGGTTCAAAAATAAAAGTTCATTGATTGAGGTACTTCCCGTGCATGCGATTCAAAATCCCGTTGGGAATAATTTTAATATATTTAATAATAAATATTGAAAACAAAAAAACCTCTGAAAAAAAAAATTCTAATTCAAAACTTAAAAATTTGAATATTTAATATTGGTTTTTAAATTTCAAAGTCACATAACTCGATTTGAGCCTTATCTTTCACTAAAGAAATATGTTACCGATTTTATAGGTATTTATGTTATTTATCACTTTTGATAAACAAAATTTTTTTTAAGCTTTCATACTTATGTGCTTGGAATTATTTTTACTTTATCAAAGCATTTTTTGCTTTAAGTAATAATTTTTGGATGCTTCCAAATCGGCACCATAGGAACCGTTTTGAAAAATATCATTGAAAATGGATGTAAAATAGCATAAAATATGATAAAAATAAAGCACAATTTTTCTGCAATTTTTTTTCTTATTCAAAAAGTTTTAAATTAAATTTTATGTCTCTATGGGTTGCTTGATGCATCAAATAAATAAATAATTTCTGGTTGAAGGTCTTATTTGGTAGGGAAATCTCTAAGATTACTCAAATATTTTTTAAAAAATATAAGAAAAATATCTGGTTCAAAAAATCCATATGCTTTATTGAGCTCCGTAACTCAAATCGAGTTTCAGCAATATTTAAGCTTAACACATGTGTTAATAAAAAATGGTTCATCGATTTGAGAGTTCACCTGCAGCGAATACAAAATCCTGTTGGGAATAATTTTAATATATTT
>JAJQJQ010000490.1:0-23703 GCA_028622995.1 Panagrolaimus kolymaensis | reverse complement strand
TTTTCGCTTTTTTATATTGCTTTGAAACTAAAATTGAGATTTGTGGAAATGCGCGGGAAACTTTGTAAACTTTGACATTTTCGTAGGTTTTCTTGGCCATTGCCTTTTTTTTTGAAATCAGCTCATTTTGGATTTTTTTTAACAAAGCTAAAAACTATTGTCTAATTTTTATTAAATCATTAAAATATAAAAAAAAATAAATATTTAAACATAAATAAAATAAGTTAAAATAAATAACATTTTGATAAAAGGAAATCGTTTTAAAAATATTTGAAATTACTGATTTTGTGACTAAAAATGTGTGTTTTTTTAATGTTCTTGCTACTATAGCTGTGGTAGCAAGGGTGTTAGTTGATTACGTTTATATTGGCTTTTTAATAATCTTTGGATTATGTAGAAGGGTATCAGACTAAGCAATAAGTTTAAGTTGAAATGAATGTGGCAATTTCTTGAAGCAGGAAATTCAACAATTTATTTTTTCTTATTTTTTTGCATACGCCTCGATGCATTTTTGTAATAATTCAAATTGTTCCTAAAAAATGGAAAAAACATTTTTTTACAATTTATGAGTCGAAACGCAAAAAGAATACCTGAGTTTCAACCATATTAACTCTTTGTTCTCTAAATCATAAATCAATTGCTTAACATTTATATGTGAAATGGATTTCTGCAAAAATAAAATAATAAGAATTTTAAGAAACCATACGAAATTTTTTTACCTACCTTTTTATTTAAAAGCTGCTCGCGAATAATATTTAGTGCTATCACCGTGCCAGTTCTTCCACAGCCAGCGCTTAAAATAATCAGAGTTAAAGGAAAATAGAAAAAAGAAAAGAAAAAGAAAACCTGCAATGAACCAAAATGGGCGAATCATTTTTGTGCAGAGCATTAATTTTTTCAATAAATTCATGAATAAATTTCTCATTTCTTGGACATCCAAAATCCGGCCATTCATTATAATGCATTTGCTCAACTTTAACTTTACCATATTTTTCTGATTCAATAAATAACGAACGATGAGAATATTCTTTAAAAGTTTGTTCATTCACATAAGTTATTGTAAAATTTCCAAAAACTTTAGTTTCACCTTTTGATTCTGGCCAATATTGCTCGCATTTGGACTAAAAAAAAGAATTTAGTTCTCGAACCGATTTTTTAAATTCGAATTAAAATTTTTTTTATTAAGATTTATAAAAAAAAGGCTCACATAATTACTTTCCACACATTTGCATAACATAGCAATAACTTTAATTTTATATTGACAAATCATTTGCAAAAAATCTTCCACAGTATTTGGTAAAGGGCCTTGAGAAGCTATATATTTAATAGAAATTTCTGGAAATGAGATATGTGAAGCATTTATAATCCATCTGGATTATTGGGACTTGAATCCAATACAACTCGATTTGAATTATCTAAAATTTAAAATGGAAATTAACAAAAAATAAATTTAAAAATGCTTACATGGCATAAGAAAATAATATCGATTTCTCATATTGTTATTTGACTTTCTCCAATTGAACGTGAATAGGCCTCATCTTCATCGTCTCTCATCCTTATTTAATGCAATTGTCGAGATCAGTAATTTTCCTTAAAAAAAGAAAATTTAATAGACAATCGAATAATTTACATATTTTTATAAAAGCGCATTTAATAATTTAAAAACCATAAAACCATTTTTTGCTTTAAAATATAATATATTTTAAAGCATAAAAAAATAAAAAGGAAAAAACTTTGCTTTCAACTAAAAATAAAAAAGTGAGAAAATCTATTTTTTTATAATCCCAAAAAAGGTTTAATCTCCTTTAATCAACCAAAAAGCAAGTTTTGCAACTGATAAGAAAACGAACAAAGAAATAAGCGCGAAAAAATTTTATACATTTAAAAATAAAAGAAAAAACAAAATTCAGTAAAACTTTTAAAAGATATTTGGAAAGAAAAAACAGAAAAATTTGTTATTGCACAACATTGCTGCTTCACATAACAAATGCTAGCTACACTCAAGTAAAAAAATTACATAAAAAGAGGAACAAATATTAAAATTGTCGAACTTAAAAAAAGTAATTTTAAAGTCTATTTATTTTACTAAAAATTTTATGGAGATAATTGACGCTTTTTAAATTTAAAATAAGTTAATTTTGAAAAAGAAAATAAGTTTATAAAGGTTTTTTATTGACCGATAAACATTCCCGACATTCTTACTTACAACTTTTGTTATTCTTTTTTCAGGTGTAAATAAAAAAATTTGCAGATGATGATGTAATTTTTTTTACATTAAAAACTATTCCATTGGTAATTTATTATTACGAGTTTTAACATTATCGTTTCATTCTTTTAGAATATTTAAAAATTTGTGTAAAAAAACAAATAATTTGCCCTCAATAAAATCTATGGTACTTTTTCTTTTTTTTACAAAAAAAAAATAAATGAGTGAAAAATTTAAAGCTTTTTTTTTTTTACAAAGCTTGCAAAAAGCAAAAAAAAAAATGCCTTTGCTTTTTTTTAAGTTTACCGCGCTCACAAAGCTTGCTTTTGTCAACAAAGCTTGTCTCTCGCTTTTACACGAGCAAAATAACGGAAGTGGGTTTAAAAGATGTAGTGTAAAATTGTTTTTATCAAATTGAGCGAATTTATCACATTTTTTTCGAAATTCGTCAAAAAATGTGTTACTTTCCGGACACACACATCAGAGATCATTTTTTGGGAGTAAAACTATAAAAGTGATAGTGGGAAGTTCTAATTCCGCGTGTTTTTCTAATTTGTTTTTAAAACGGATTAAAAATTTAAAAAAATGACAAGATTTTTGATTATCGTTTTCATCGAAATTTGTTTTAATAGGTAATTTTTGTTAATATTTTTAGATGATCTATAAATTATATTTTTTTCAGTGATAATTGCTGATGGGCTTCAAATTTGGAGTCACACCGGCGGCGAACATTCTTACTCAGGAAGTAGCCCGCATTCTTCTATTGACCATGGAAGTAGCAGCAGCTCCTTTGACACTCCTCCCTATACGGATAGTAGTAGTGATAGTAGCGAAAACTGTGGCCCTATTACAGCTGCTCTTGGAATTTGCAGCTATAGCGGGGGCGGCGGTGGCTATCAGTATCAGACACCAATTTACGGAAGTGCCGGATACACCTATGGTCCAATAAATCGAATGTTTGATGTTAATACCGGAAGTAACAGTGGAAATTATAATGGTTATTCAAATAATTATTGGATTTGTGTCAATACTTATCGAGGACAATATTATTATAGTTACACCTATGGCAAATATATTTGCGACGCAAGAGCTAATTCCTACAATAATCAATATTATGGTTGACATAATCATTATCTTACAAGGTTTGGTAAAAAAAAATTTTTCTGTATTAGGGATAAAAAATAAAACACTGTATAAAAAAAAACTTCGATAGAGATCATGAAAAGTGGAATGATTCATTCAACTACATTCCAATAAGAAATTTATAAAACTATAGTAAGCTTCTTTCAAATGCATCATTCATTGATTTACAACAAAAATGCCATCAGACTGACGATCTTTAAACAAAGGACACATAAACTAGCCATTGCATATTTGTTAACTTTAGCATTTGCTATAAAAGCTATTAAAAATAATTCATTTATTTACACAAAGCAAACTAAGTAAACAAGTGATAGCCAAAAAAAAATACATGAAAACACAATTTAAAAATTCCAGCAAAGTTATTACTCAATTTAGTAGGTGAAGCAGAGATTAATTTTGTAAAATTTTAAATTTGTCTATATTATAATTGTTAATATTTTGTATTATCTCTTTTTTGCTTTCTCACTTTCCACATTTTACTGTAAAAAACTTTTCTTTTCGTAAATATTAAGAAGATGTTGTTAATGCTTTTTGTTTGTTTCAATTTTTCCTTATTGCGCCACGGCCTTTATTTTTTTGCGCATTTATTTATTTTGAAAAATCTTCTTTGTTTTAATGTTCATTTTCCCATGCTGAAAGATATTTCAATGATCTTTATTTCAATGCAGATAGACAAAGTTTTTTTCTTTCTTAAAACACGGAAAAGATGTTGTTTTTATGGGTATTTCAAAGTTTTTTTCAAAGACTTGGATGAACTTTCATTTGCTTTTTTTTGTTTCATGACTATTGATGCTTTTTGAATCTGCGCTCTCAGAAAAAATAAATAGATGAGTAATGGTTTCGAAATGATAAAATACGGCAGATATATGCAAAAAAACATGCTCTTTTATTTTATTCGCGAAGAAATTATTTTTGTTTAGTGCTTCGGTTTCGACTTGCAATTTTTTTTCTTCCAACTAAATATTTTTTTATTGTTAAAAATCAAACAATTAAATCGTAGTAATAATGGATGGAGAATTTGTCGAAATTTTATTGAACCTGATGACACGTTAGAGATTATTTGTGAACGGTATGCAGTTCCAATTTATTTTCTTAAACAATGGAATGATAATAGATTCATAGTAAGTATTTTATAGTTTGTTAGAGGAATAAGTCAATTTGCCCATTTTTTTTTTATTTCTTTTTATGGGGCTCAGACATGAATCTCGAATGAAAAACAGCAAATAATGGATATTTTTCGAGCAACAGGAAGTAAAATAGGAAGAAGCATACAATATTTAAATAAAATATGATTGGTTCAATAATGGTTTTTTTCAACTAGAGACCCTTGCATGATTTCCTAAAAATTTAATAAATTTAAATTTTGGCAAAGTACTCATGCTCCTTTAAAGGATTTTTCCTCTATCCTTCATCCAATCGCAATAAAAAATTTGTATTATAACATCCTTTTTTTAGCCAGGCTTAACATATTTCCTTCATAAAAGATTTATTAACCGCCAAAATATTTCTCAAAATTCGCCATTTAATAATAATACTGGCACAATTCAAGCTAATGATCATAATCAAAAGGTGAATGCCATTTTTTAAAGAATTTTTTATTTAAAGATATTTAATGTTTTATTTTTTAGAATGATCAATCTAATCCTAGTTTGGTAGCTCCGGTTGAACGCTATCTGTAAAATATAGGAAATTTAAGTCCTTTGGTTTCAATATTTATTAAGCACAGATCGGCCGATCGGCTGTTTACATTTCGATGGATAGTTCACAAGTGAAGAAAATGCTTGCTTCGACGCTCTTTTTAACGGAGAGCGATGAAGCAGCAATAAAAAGGATGTTTTGGGAATGCATCGCTGCCGCGATCGCACACTCCCGACAAAAAGAAGAGAAAAGTTTAACAATATGTTTGGGTTAGTAACAATTTCAAACGATATGAAATGTTTCAAAAGTTTTTCAAATAAAGTTACAATTTAAGTTTAGCTTATTTTTGGATTAAGGTTTTTTAACAAACAATCAAAAATTAGAGGAAGCAAAGTTAGTGACACCGGAATTTCACTATCTGTTCTCATGACAGCGGCGTTGCCGAAATATCAATGGATCAACGGATGGCTCTAAGGAAGCAAAAATATCCACGAATGACCAAGTATTTTTTGATGAAACTTTGCGGTTCACTATGTCCCATGATTGTTGTTCAGTAATATTAAAAGTATGTTGATGAGCAATAAATGGCATGATGAAAATGATGTCAAAAGAAATCCAAGTTTCGGTGGCTAGGCATCTCAATCTCTCACGGAATTTAACGTATCCTTTCTAGCAATAGCCCATACATAAATGCCATTTCAAAGGCGAGGTAGTCAACTATCTTGATTCGTAACAGCGACCATTCAAAATAAACATTGAGATTTCTTTGACCATGAATAATTAACAACAATGTGAGACACATTTTTGGCGTAGACTCACAGATGTTTGATGTGGTCATTATTGCATAAATTAAGATAAAAATTAAGGAAATCGCAAATACCATGCAGCGATCCCTCCCGGCAAAAAAATAAGCGACGATGAAGTTAATGGTGAAAATTTTAGGTTTTTGACTTGTGAGGTAAAAAACACCATTAAATAGATGACAGTTTCGATACATACACTGCTTTTTCAGCAATGCAGATGGCTAGAGCCCCCATGTAAAATATAGGAAATTTAAGTCCTTTGGTTTCAATATTTATTAAGCACAGATCGGCCGATCGGCTGTTTACATTTCGATGGATAGTTCACAAGTGAAGAAAATGCTTGCTTCGACGCTCTTTTTAACGGAGAGCGATGAAGCAGCAATAAAAAGGATGTTTTGGGAATGCATCGCTGCCGCGATCGCACACTATCGTATACAAGATGAAAGATTAAATCAATCAGAGATTAATAATATTGCCCAAAATCCATTCACTGAACATCAGCCATTTCAAAGTTATGTTGTTCCCGTCGAAAATACTCAAGCCATTGTGCAATCAAATTCGATATCTGATAACCTTAGTGAAATAATATCTCGCATAAGCCTACTTCAAATCAATATTCAATCTCGTGCAATCCCCAATTATTTTATACAAGATGGAAGAGTTAGTCAAGCAGAAATTAATAATGGTGCCCAAAATCCATTCAATGAACATCAGCCATTTCATAATTACGTTGGTCCCATCGAAAATACTCAAGATTTTGCGCGATCAAATTCTGTGTCTGAAAATATTAATGAAATAATATCCCTCGTACGCAAACTTCAAATCAATCATCAAAATCAATCTCATGCAGTCACCGATAATATTAACACTTCTCATATGAACACTGATAATTTTGATCCCATAGACTTGGATTATCCATATTTTAATAGCAATGGAATTTCTAAGGAATATGTTAAAAAAATGGCATCAGATTGCAAGGAAAAATGGGATAATAACAACAATAAATCACCGTTCAGCGCTTCCAGCAGCTTCGCTTTAGTATTGTCAGAAGCTCTTTTCGATGATGACGACAAGAAAAAATCTTTCAAATATCGAAATAAAGAAAAATGTGAATGGTTGGAAAAAGTTGTTCATTCTTATTTTCCAAGTGAATCAGCTAAAGATCAGAATGAAAGGTGGCAAATGGCGCGAGTAAATATTGATTGCCAAAAAAGAAAAAAATTTACAGATAAACGAAGAAAAAGTATTAGTTTTTTCAATAAAATTTTAATCATCAATTAAAAATTAGAAACTATTTTAACCTTCATCCGCCATGAATTTAGGGATTTAGTTTCATTAGCTCAATAATCTTAGCTTCTCAATTTTATGCGAAGCTAGTGTTAATCAAAAAAAACTTACTGCTTTTTAGTAATTAAAAAAATTATATAAAAACTTTATAGAATACTGAGAACATTCAATTTCTCCGCCACGACGTCCAATTGGAACAATATTTGATGTACATCTTAAAGAAGGCCTTGGAACTCCAGCACTTGTGCTTTGGACAACAATATCTCTAATGCTTCCAGTTCAAATTCATTCCAAAAAAGATGGAAAGGTTTTTTTAATTTTTTTTATTACAAAATCTTTTGGGTTTTTTTTAAAGCTTTTTTTAACCAAAGGTTGTCCACCTTGGTATTACAATGAAGAAGAAAATCTTTTTGAAAATTCTTTGGTTATTGGTATTGCGGGTGCAATAAAGTCAAAAAGCATCGAGCTCGTTGTTGATATTATTGAAGCCTTAGAAATTCCATGGATAACTTACATTAACTTGGATTCATTTTGTAAAGCAATAACCTTTGAAAACACTGAATTGATCAGAAAGAACGAATTCAATTATAAAATTCCAGAATTATATAATTTTGAATATCTTTATAATGTTGTCAGAGATTTGAAAGCAGGAAAATCAGTGTTTTCTCCTATTTATGGGTCTGATAAATATCATCGAAAAAAGTCAGCCAATCCTTTTTATGCTTCAAATGTAATCATTTGTGAAGGAATGTTTACTTTTTATAATGAAGACATTCGTAATTTAATTGATTTAAAGGTGATTATTTATGATAAAAGATTAGTTTTAAAAAAATATTTGGCACCTAACTTTGATTCTAGTTATTAAATAAAATTTAATTCCTTTTTCAGATTTTTATTGATCCTGGAGATGGTATCTTGAGCAGTGAATCACAAGAAAAGCATCTCACATATGCTTATGAAAAATTTATTAAACCGACCAAGGAATTTGCGAATTATGTGATAAACTTGGAAGATAAAAATGAAACTCAAAATAATGTTGTTTGTGAAATTGCTAATGAAGTGAAAGAAGAACTCAAATATCGCGGTATATGTTATTTAGAAAGCTTACTTTTTTATAAACTAAATATACTCATTTTTTTAGAAATTCATTTTGGTAACATTGCTTCAAAGCTTCATATTTGTTTGCCCCCGAATTTTTCCCTTATTACTGAAACAGATGAAGTTATTAAACTTAAAAATGAGTTAAATTCGATGCAAGCTTCATTTGAATTTCGAAAGGAAATTATTTTACGCTTCGAGCTTCTAATGAGGAAACTTATCGACGATATTTGGTTTAAACCTTGTTTAAAAAGTTCGGAAATTAAAGTACCTAATGGTATGAGGTAAGAGCATTTTTATTTTAAATATTTGATTTTTAGCATAAAAATATGCTTTCAGCTATTATGGAAAAAGTAAATTTACTGATTGGGATTATGTTTTTATGGAACGTGAAGGACATTTACTTGAAAATTCTTTTCATGTTGGCATGTGCAGTCATTATAATAATCTCTCACATAGTTCAGCTGCAATTATTTCAATTGAAACAATTCCGGATTCAGATATTCCAAGGTTTTATTTCGAAATTTTGCAGAAAATTATCCTAAAAAAGTATTACTATTTGATTTTAGCGTTTCAACAGGTATGGATGAATAACTTTATAACAACTAAAACTTATTATAACTGTTTTTTATTTTTCAGGCTCGTGTGTTCTAATGGCAATAAAAATTTTAATTGCTCATGAAATCTTACAAGAAAATATTATGATTTGTGCTCTGTCAATGAAGAAAGAAGGAATTCAACGAATTGCTTATATATCCATTTGTGAAATTTCATACTGCTTTTCTTGATAATGAGTTAGTCGAAAAAATGTTTAATTTTGATAACGTTTACTTTGATAAAAATGATATCAAAAACCGAATTAGCGCTATGTTATAGAGGCGAAAAATGCTAATAATTTGATAATTTTAAACCATTTTTTCCATTTTTTATTGTCTTTGAATTTATACATTTTTTTATTATGTGTAAAATTCAAATTAAATAAATAAATAGATATCAATGATGAGATAAAAATAAAAACAGAAATTCTGTAAAAGACCATTATTTATGGATGGAAATTTCACATGGATAAAAATCATTCGAAATAAAAGAATTAAATGATTTTTAACCTTTTTGACATTCATCTGCGCAAAATAAAAAATATATAAAAAAAATTTCATTTTGTAAAATCCGAATTTAAAAGTTATATCATCCAACCATTCGTTACTAAAAATAATCCTAACAATCGCGCGCGTACAAAAGACATATTTTTTCAAAAAATAATATGTAAATAATCTTGGAACTTCCCTTAAAATTCTTTCATCCTTCCTAGTAATTTTCATTGTGCGTTCGTCCTCACCTCGAAATTATTCATTCGCAATCGAGAAACGAAAGGAAAGCGTTTTTAAAATTTTCATAAATATCAATGAAAGCAAAATCTTCATTCTCAAACAAAATGAAATGTTTTGATTTAATTTGCATTCAAAAAAACTACTAATAAAGGTGCATACGAGCTGATACAAAGGATCCAAGAACCCAATAGCAAGGAAAATTTCCAAGGCCCCAACTTCAAGGAAGAGATCCAAGGACCCAATAGCAATAGGAGGATCAAAGGAACCTTAAAAAATTTTTTGACATTAAAGAATTCATAGATAATATAAGATTCTATAATAGTTCCCATGCTTTTGCTTCGTTTAAAGATATCGTTAATTTTGGAACTAATTGTCAACGACTATGGAAAATTAAAAACTCATTTTTTATATTGTAATGAAACGAGTTACATCGCTGGCCGAAGGCCGGCGGAGCTTCTAGTGCTTAATAATTTACAATCAAATATTTTCTGGATACAAATTCCGTTGTTAATTTATTATTACCGGTTTTATCATTATTGTTTAATTCTTTTAGAATATTTAAAAATTTGTGTAAAAAAACAAATAATTTGCCCCCAATAAAATCTATGGCACTTTTCCCTTCTTTTTTTTACAAAAAAAAAAAATAAATGAGTCAAAAATTTAAAGCTTTTTGCAAGCTTTGTAAAAAAACAAAGCAGAAAAAATTGCTATTTTTTTTTGCAGTTTTTTAGCTTTTTTTGCTCTCAAAAAATCATAAAAATGCCTTTGTTTTTTTTTAAGTTTACCGCGTTCAAAATCTTTGCTTTTTTTCAACAAAGCTAGTCTCTCGCTTTTTACACGAGCAAATAAAAAAGAAGGCGAGTTGATCAATTCGCATTCAATGGCAGCGAAAAGAAAAAATATTTGATTGCAAAAATTTTTTTTTCTTCCACTTTTTCTCCTCCATTTTTGCTCATGATTTTTGCCTTCAATTCCTTCACCTTTTTCCGTTTTTTTAAAAGCCATTCTCCTTAAAATTTTTGTTGCCATCTTTTTCCTTTTTTTTATAACCGACTTGTTGCATTTTTATCAAACGATGAGATTATTGCTGTTAAAGCGATACTGGAAACGCTCAGTTTGATTATAATTTTGTTTATCAAAGCCTCCCTTCCTATTTTTCTAAGTCTTCTTTTACTTTCTTACCCCTTTCTTTACCGAGATCCTAGCTTTTTTGATATACTTGTACCCGTTTTTTCCCTTTTTCCTTCCCCCGTTTGCTTCAACTATCAAATGGTGATTCTCTTGGTCAACAACTTGATGCTCTTCTCCTTCAACTCAACCCTTCAATACTGGTCTCAATGATGATGATTCTCCTGCTCCTGAATGAACTCAAAGCTGATCTTATGATGGAAATGGAAACAATGGCTTTGGTAGATGAAGATATGGCTGGTTGATATTTCGCTAAGTTCATTTATTTCATTTCCTTACTTTCATTGCTTACGTTTCAGAAACTTTTACTATGGATCCTGATTGCTTTGCTGAGAATGATGTCGGTTATGGATGGTGTTGCTGATGGTGTCAAATATGTTGAAGGGTCAAATGTTCGTCTTGATGGTTCAATGGATATGGATGGTTTCAAATTCAAGCTTCTGGTTTCTCTTGCTTTACTGATGTCTATCCTCATGGCCTTGGCTAAGTTATTTTCTTATTTGTTGTTTTATATCTTATCACTAGCCACTGATGAGCTCGGGTGATAGGAGTTTTATCTTTTTTACTTTTTCTCTATTTTTTTGTTTGAATACTAACTAATATGACAATGCTATCTGGTTAACGAGCGAAATAGCTTGTTGGTCTTCACCTTAGGCAATATGTTTTTATCCATCTAATAAAGCTTCGTTTTCAGGTTCAAATGGTTTACTTATTGGTGAAGAATGAAGTGTTACAAATCCTCAATCAACGACAACTACAACAACAACTATACTTGCGACCTTCAAATACAACAACATCACTGAAAATGCTCCTGATATGATACTAAACTTTTTTGCGACATCATCTATCAAAGCTTTTTACTATCAATGATCAACTTTTGTTTTAATGCTGCAATGATAATCAAATGTTGTTGCTGATGTTGGATGGAAATTGGTTGAGTTGCTTTATCTTTATGTTATATCCAAACACCAGCATCTGATGAGCCCGGGTGTGATGATTCTTATTATTTACTTTGTTCTTTTATTTCTTGAATGTCTTTGTAATCAAATAATATAGCAAGTAATCATGTTAACGGGCGAAATTACTTGTTTTTTAGAGGCTTCTTGGTTTTAGTTTTTTGAAACTTATGAAGATGAAGGACATGGCGATAGCTAACAAACTTAATGATCAAATGGAAGCAACAGTGTTTTATATAAAGTCATACTTCTCCATTGTTTTTTCTTGCTATTGATATTTGTATGTTGATAATGTTGTTGTAATGTTTCATGATTTCTGATTTGTTGAATAAATGATGTTGCTTTACCCAATACTTGTGTCACTTTGAACAAAACAATGTTATAAACTTTACGTATCTTCCGGTTCTTAAAGGACTGCGTTTTTACATCCCTGTACTATTAAATCGATTAATTTTAAGATGGTTGCGCCCCATGTTCGAACTATTCGTGATGAAAAGAAGGCTGAGGAAAAGGCCAAGAAGCAAGAGAAAGGAGTTCTAATGTTTAATAATCGGAACAACAAGAACTATAATGGACGACCGGCTGCTGAAATTACAAAGCAGTTTTTTGAAGGCTGTGAAAGAGCAGTTGCTGCAGCTATTGGTAAACATTAAAAGACTTTTTTTACAAAAATTTATGAATGTAAATTTTTAGAGCGACCTGTTGATTGGGAAGCGATGGTTGGAATGAGCGAAGAAGAAATTCATCGACGATACCGGCCATTTAACCATACAAATATTGAAGTCTTGAATGGCAACCTCCACTCTGTGATTCTTGATTCGTACATGGAGTTGGTTGTCCAAAGATCAATGGTAACACCTGGTTTGCCAAAAGTAAATTTTTGATTATTAAACTACTTTGATTAAAAAAAAGTTTTAGGTCAAGGCCTTCCACTCCGGCACTTTTTATGGTTATAATAATGGTCGATATATTGGTAGAAGTAATATGATCCCTGAAAGTTATCTCGGGGAAGAATTATTGGTCTTGCCGGTGAATATCGGCCTATTACTTGAACCCATATGGCGAATGTGCATATTGGATGTTTCCAAGAACATTTTATGTGCTCTTGGTCACAAAGACAAGGCTGATGATAAGAAATTGTTGGATAGTATTAAGTAAGCTAGATTTTTATTAAAACAAAAAAGAAAAATAATTTACTAATTTTTTAGAAGATTCTTCCGAAGATGGTCAGGGATCAGGCTGAACTTTGAGAACCTGGAAATTATTTATGATAAGGTAAACGTCGATACAAGGAATTAATTCAAACTAAAAGTTCTTTTATTTTAGGCTGCTCCACACAAATATGAAGAAAATGATGCTGGAATATATGCTTGCATGTGGATCAAGCAGATGACAAACAAGAAGAAAGTGAATCTGGATGGAAGAAAAATTATTGAATACCGTGAAATCATCAAATATGAAATTGCATCAAACCGCCTATTATAATAGTTTTTATTCTTAAGATTTTCACTTTTTTATTGTTTGTCATAGCCTTATCATATATAGTTTCCAGGGGAGGAAAGTCCAGCTTTAAATCCATGACCCATAAAAGAATATTTCCAACAATTTCTTATCATCAGCTTCAAAAAAAAAATTCTGATCAACCAAGATAAACATTCTCCATAAGGGTTCCCTCATTTCAACCGTTTCTTCCCGATCACAAAGTCGTGAATAAAAAAACTCACAACTTTCAATAAGGATTTTCCTCTTCTGTAAATTTTTGTAATAAATTGTTTAAATGTAATTACCTTTTTATGTTTTATTGTAATAATTTCTGTATTTGTATAAATTTGAATATGTTTGTATTTTTTTATCTAATTAATAAATAAACCGTTGTTTTTAAACTTTGTCAACATCCGAATTTTCTTTTTATTTCGGTTATTCCCATAACTTCTTTATTATGGAATATGTCAAGGCAAAAAAAATCATGATGTGAGATTTAGTGATTTAATATTCTAAAAAATTGCAAAAATAGTGGTAGAAAATTATGTTAATAAAAGTTTTCGATTTCGGTAATTGATACGATAATGGCAAGCATATTTATTTAAATTTCTATTATTTCTAAAAAATGTTGTTTTTGAAGTTAATCAAAGCTTTAAAAAATCATGATGTGTGATATTTTTTATTATTTTAGCTGAAAAATTGAAAAAATAGTTGAAGAAAATTATGTTAATGAAAATTTTCGATTTCGGTAATTGATACGATAATGGCAAGCATATTTATTTAAATTTCTGTTATTTCTAAAAAATGTTGTTTTAAATCTTTGACCAGGCAATAAAAAATCATGATGTGTAATTTTTTTTATTTTTTTAGCTGAAAAATTGCAAAAATAGTTGAAGAAAATTATGTTCATAAAAGTTTTCGATTTCGGTAATTGATACGATAATGGCAAGCAAATTTATTTAAATTTCTATTATTTCTAAAAAATGTTGTTTTTGAAGTTAATCAAAGCTTTAAAAAATCATGATGTGTGATATTTTTTATTATTTTAGCTGAAAAATTGAAAAAATAGTTGAAGAAAATTATGTTAATGAAAGTTTTCGATTTCGGTAATTGATACGATAAAGGCAAGCATATTTATTTAAATTTCTATTATTTCTAAAAAATGTTGTTTTTGAAGTTAATCAAAGCTTTAAAAAATCAT
Source organism: Panagrolaimus kolymaensis (assembly GCA_028622995.1). Lineage (NCBI taxonomy): Eukaryota > Metazoa > Nematoda > Chromadorea > Rhabditida > Panagrolaimidae > Panagrolaimus > Panagrolaimus kolymaensis. The sequence continues at coordinate 9,373 of JAJQJQ010000490.1, read as the reverse complement.
GATGTGTAAATTTTTTTATTTTTTAGCTGAAAAATTGCAAAAATAGTTGAAGAAAGTTATGTTAATAAAAGTTTTCGATTTCGGTAATTGATATGATAATGGCAAGCATATTTATTTAAATTTCTGTTATTTCTAAAAAATGTTGTTTTAAATCTTTGCGAAGGCAATAAAAAATCATGATGTGTGATATTTTTTATTTTCTTGATTGAAAAATTGCAAAAATAGTTGAAGAAAATTATGTTAATAAAAGATTCGATTTCGGTAATTGATACGATAATGGCAAGCATATTTATTTAAATTTCTATTATTTCTAAAAAATGTTGTTTTTAAATCTTTGACCAGGCAATAAAAAATCATGATGTGTAAATTTTTTTATTTTTTTAGCTGAAAAATTGCAAAATAGTTGAAGAAAGTTATGTTAATAAAAGTTTTCGATTTCGGTAATTGATATGATAATTGCAAGCATATTTATTTAAATTTCTGTTATTTCTAAAAAATGTTGTTTTAAATCTTTGCGAAGGCAATAAAAAATCATGATGTGTGATATTTTTTATTTTCTTGATTGAAAAATTGCAAAAATAGTTGAAGAAAATTATGTTAATAAAAGATTTCGATTTCGGTAATTGATACGATAAAGGCAAGCATATTTATTTAAATTTCTATTATTTCTAAAAAATGTTGTTTTTGAAGTTAATCAAAGCTTTAAAAAATCATGATGTGTAAATTTTTTTATTTTTTTAGCTGAAAAATTGCAAAAATAGTTGAGAAAGTTATGTTAATAAAAGTTTTCGATTTCGGTAATTGATATGATAATGGCAAGCATATTTATTTAAATTTCTGTTATTTCTAAAAAATGTTGTTTTAAATCTTTGCGAAGGCAATAAAAAATCATGATGTGTGATATTTTTTATTTTCTTGATTGAAAATTGCAAAAATAGTTGAAGAAAATTATGTTAATAAAAGATTTCGATTTCGGTAATTGATACGATAATGGCAAGCATATTTATTTAAATTTCTATTATTTCTAAAAATGTTGTTTTAAATCTTTGACCAGGCAATAAAAAATCATGATGTGTAATTTTTTTATTTTTTTAGCTGAAAAATTGCAAAAATAGTTGAAGAAAATTATGTTCATAAAAGTTTTCGATTTCGGTAATTGATACGATAATTGCAAGCATATTTATTTAAATTTCTGTTATTTCTAAAAAATGTTGTTTTAAATCTTTGCGAAGGCAATAAAAATCATGATGTGTGATATTTTTTATTTTCTTGATTGAAAAATTGCAAAAATAGTTGAAGAAAATTATGTTCATAAAAGTTTTCGATTTCGGTAATTGATACGATAATTGCAAGCATATTTATTTAAATTTCTGTTATTTCTAAAAAATGTGTTTTAAATCTTTGCGAAGGCAATAAAAAATCATGATGTGTGATATTTTTAATTTTTTTAGCTGAAAAATTGCAAAAATAGTTGAAGAAAATTATGTTCATAAAAGTTTTCGATTTCGGTAATTGATACGATAATTGCAAGCATATTTATTTAAATTTCTATTATTTCTAAAAAATGTTGTTTTAAATCTTTGACCAGGCAATAAAAAATCATGATGTGTAATTTTTTTATTTTTTTAGCTGAAAAATTGCAAAAATAGTTGAAGAAAATTATGTTCATAAAAGTTTTCGATTTCGGTAATTGATACGATAATTGCAAGCATATTTATTTAAATTTCTGTTATTTCTAAAAAATGTTGTTTTAAATCTTTGCGAAGGCAATAAAAAATCATGATGTGTGATATTTTTTATTTTCTTGATTGAAAAATTGCAAAAATAGTTGAAGAAAATTATGTTAATAAAAGATTTCGATTTCGGTAATTGATACGATAATGGCAAGCATATTTATTTAAATTTCTGTTATTTCTAAAAATGTTGTTTTAAATCTTTGCGAAGGCATAAAAAATCATGATGTGTGATATTTTTATTTTCTTGATTGAAAAATTGCAAAAATAGTTGAAGAAAATTATGTTAATAAAAGATTTCGATTTCGGTAATTGATACGATAATGGCAAGCATATTTATTTAAATTTCTATTATTTCTAAAAAATGTTGTTTTAAATCTTTGACCAGGCAATAAAAAATCATGATGTGTAAATTTTTTTATTTTTTTAGCTGAAAAATTGCAAAAATAGTTGAAGAAAGTTATGTTCATAAAAGTTTTCGATTTCGGTAATTGATACGATAATTGCAAGCATATTATTTAAATTTCTGTTATTTCTAAAAAATGTTGTTTTAAATCTTTGCGAAGGCAATAAAAAATCATGATGTGTGATATTTTTTATTTTCTTGATTGAAAAATTGCAAAAATAGTTGAAGAAAATTATGTTAATAAAAGATTTCGATTTCGGTAATTGATACGATAATGGCAAGCATATTTAATTAAATTTCTATTATTTCTAAAAATGTTGTTTTAAATCTTTGCGAAGGCAATAAAAAATCATGATGTGTGATATTTTTTATTTTCTTGATTGAAAAATTGCAAAAATAGTTGAAGAAAGTTATGTTAATAAAAGTTTTCGATTTCGGTAATTGATACGATAATGGCAAGCATATTTATTTAAATTTCTGTTATTTCTAAAAAATGTTGTTTTAAATCTTTGCGAAGGCAATAAAAAATCATGATGTGTGATATTTTTTATTTTCTTGATTGAAAAATTGCAAAAATAGTTGAAGAAAATTATGTTAATAAAAGATTTCGATTCGGTAATTGATACGATAATGGCAAGCATATTTATTTAAATTTCTATTATTTCTAAAAAATGTTGTTTTAAATCTTTGACCAGGCAATAAAAAATCATGATGTGTGATATTTTTATTTTCTTGATTGAAAAATTGCAAAAATAGTTGAAGAAAATTATGTTAATAAAAGATTTCGATTTCGGTAATTGATACGATAATGGCAAGCATATTTATTTAAATTTCTATTATTTCTAAAAAATGTTGTTTTAAATCTTTGACCAGGCAATAAAAAATCATGATGTGTGATATTTTTTATTTTCTTGATTGAAAAATTGCAAAAATAGTTGAAGAAAATTATGTTAATAAAAGATTTCGATTTCGGTAATTGATACGATAATGGCAAGCATATTTATTTAAATTTCTGTTATTTCTAAAAATGTTGTTTTAAATCTTTGACCAGGCAATAAAAAATCATGATGTGTGATATTTTTTATTTTCTTGATTGAAAAATTGCAAAAATAGTTGAAGAAAGTTATGTTAATAAAAGTTTTCGATTTCGGTAATTGATACGATAATGGCAAGCATATTTATTTAAATTTCTGTTATTTCTAAAAAATGTTGTTTTAAATCTTTGCGAAGGCAATAAAAAATCATGATGTGTGATATTTTTTATTTTCTTGATTGAAAAATTGCAAAAATAGTTGAAGAAAATTATGTTAATAAAAGATTTCGATTTCGGTAATTGATACGATAATGGCAAGCATATTTATTTAATTTCTATTATTTCTAAAAAATGTTGTTTTAAATCTTTGACCAGGCAATAAAAAATCATGATGTGTGATATTTTTATTTTCTTGATTGAAAAATTGCAAAAATAGTTGAAGAAAATTATGTTAATAAAAGATTTCGATTTCGGTAATTGATACGATAATGGCAAGCATATTTATTTAAATTTCTATTATTTCTAAAAAAATGTTGTTTTAAATCTTTGACCAGTCAATAAAAAATCATGATGTGTAATTTTTTTTATTTTTTTAGCTGAAAAATTGCAAAAATAGTTGAAGAAAATTATGTTAATAAAAGTTTTCGATTTCGGTAATTGATATGATAATGGCAAGCATATTTATTTAAATTCTGTTATTTCTAAAAAATGTTGTTTTAAATCTTTGCGAAGGCAATAAAAAATGTGTGATATTTTTATTTTCTTGATTTAAAAATTGCAAAAATAGTTGAAGAAAATTATGTTAATAAAAGATTTCGATTTCGGTAATTGATACGATAATGGCAACCATATTTATTTAAATTTCTATTATTTCTAAAAAATGTTGTTTTAAATCTTTGACCAGGCAATAAAAAATCATGATGTGTGATATTTTTTATTTTCTTGATTGAAAAATTGCAAAAATAGTTGAAGAAAATTATGTTAATAAAAGATTTCGATTTCGGTAATTGATACGATAATGGCAAGCATATTTATTTAAATTTCTGTTATTTATAAAAAATGTTGTTTTAAATCTTTGACCAGGCAATAAAAAATCATGATGTGTGATATTTTTTATTTTCTTGATTGAAAAATTGCAAAAATAGTTGAAGAAAATTATGTTAATAAAAGATTTCGATTTCGGTAATTGATACGATAATGGCAAGCATATTTATTTAAATTTCTATTATTTCTAAAAAATGTTGTTTTAAATCTTTGACCAGTCAATAAAAAATCATGATGTGTAATTTTTTTTATTTTTTTAGCTGAAAAATTGCAAAAATAGTTGAAGAAAATTATGTTAATAAAAGTTTTCGATTTCGGTAATTGATATGATAATGGCAAGCATATTTAATTAAATTTCTGTTATTTCTAAAAAATGTTGTTTTAAATCTTTGCGAAGGCAATAAAAAATGTGTGATATTTTTTATTTTCTTGATTTAAAAATTGCAAAAATAGTTGAAGAAAATTATGTTAATAAAAGATTTCGATTTCGGTAATTGATACGATAATGGCAACCATATTTATTTAAATTTCTATTATTTCTAAAAAATGTTGTTTTAAATCTTTGACCAGGCAATAAAAAATCATGATGTGTGATATTTTTTATTTTCTTGATTGAAAAATTGCAAAATAGTTGAAGAAAATTATGTTAATAAAAGATTTCGATTTCGGTAATTGATACGATAATGGCAAGCATATTTATTTAAATTTCTGTTATTTATAAAAAATGTTGTTTTAAATCTTTGACCAGGCAATAAAAAATCATGATGTGTGATATTTTTTATTTTCTTGATTGAAAAATTGCAAAAATAGTTGAAGAAAATTATGTTAATAAAAGATTTCGATTTCGGTAATTGATACGATAATGGCAAGCATATTTATTTAAATTTCTATTATTTCTAAAAAATGTTGTTTTAAATCTTTGACCAGTCAATAAAAAATCATGATGTGTGATATTTTTTATTTTCTTGATTGAAAAATTGCAAAAATAGTTGAAGAAAATTATGTTAATAAAAGATTTCGATTTCGGTAATTGATACGATAATGGCAAGCATATTTATTTAAATTTCTGTTATTTATAAAAAATGTTGTTTTAAATCTTTGACCAGGCAATAAAAAATCATGATGTGTGATATTTTTTATTTTCTTGATTGAAACATTGCAAAAATAGTTGAAGAAAATTATGTTAATAAAAGATTTCGATTTCGGTAATTGATACGATAATGGCAAGCATATTTATTTAAATTTCTATTATTTCTAAAAAATGTTGTTTTAAATCTTTGACCAGTCAATAAAAAATCATGATGTGTAATTTTTTTTATTTTTTTAGCTGAAAAATTGCAAAAATAGTTGAAGAAAATTATGTTAATAAAAGTTTTCGATTTCGGTAATTGATATGATAATGGCAAGCATATTTATTTAAATTTCTGTTATTTCTAAAAAATGTTGTTTTAAATCTTTGCGAAGGCAATAAAAAATGTGTGATATTTTTTATTTTCTTGATTTAAAAATTGCAAAAATAGTTGAAGAAAATTATGTAATAAAAGATTTCGATTTCGGTAATTGATACGATAATGGCAACCATATTTATTTAAATTTCTATTATTTCTAAAAAATGTTGTTTTAAATCTTTGACCAGGCAATAAAAAATCATGATGTGTGATATTTTTTATTTTCTTGATTGAAAAATTGCAAAAAAGTTGAAGAAAATTATGTTAATAAAGATTTCGATTTCGGTAATTGATACGATAATGGCAAGCATATTATTTAAATTTCTGTTATTTATAAAAAATGTTGTTTTAAATCTTTGACCAGGCAATAAAAAATCATGATGTGTGATATTTTTTATTTTCTTGATTGAAAAATTGCAAAAATAGTTGAAGAAAATTATGTTAATAAAAGATTTCGATTTCGGTAATTGATACGATAATGGCAAGCATATTTATTTAAATTTCTGTTATTTATAAAAAATGTTGTTTTAAATCTTTGACCAGGCAATAAAAAATCATGATGTGTGATATTTTTTATTTTCTTGATTGAAAAATTGCAAAAATAGTTGAAGAAAATTATGTTAATAAAAGATTTCGATTTCGGTAATTGATACGATAATGGCAAGCATATTTATTTAAATTTCTATTATTTCTAAAAAATGTTGTTTTAAATCTTTGACCAGTCAATAAAAAATCATGATGTGTAATTTTTTTTATTTTTTTAGCTGAAAAATTGCAAAAATAGTTGAAGAAAATTATGTTATAAAAGTTTTCGATTTCGGTAATTGATATGATAATGGCAAGCATATTTAATTAAATTTCTGTTATTTCTAAAAAATGTTGTTTTAAATCTTTGCGAAGGCAATAAAAAATGTGTGATATTTTTTATTTTCTTGATTTAAAAATTGCAAAAATAGTTGAAGAAAATTATGTTAATAAAAGATTTCGATTTCGGTAATTGATACGATAATGGCAACCATATTTATTTAAATTTCTATTATTTCTAAAAAATGTTGTTTTAAAATCTTTGACCAGGCAATAAAAAATCATGATGTGTGATATTTTTTATTTTCTTGATTGAAAAATTGCAAAAATAGTTGAAGAAAATTATGTTAATAAAAGATTTCGATTTCGGTAATTGATACGATAATGGCAAGCATATTTATTTAAATTTCTGTTATTTATAAAAAATGTTGTTTAAATCTTTGACAGGCAATAAAAAATCATGATGTGTGATATTTTTTATTTTCTTGATTGAAAAATTGCAAAAATAGTTGAAGAAAATTATGTTAATAAAAGATTTCGATTTCGGTAATTGATACGATAATGGCAAGCATATTTATTTAAATTTCTATTATTTCTAAAAAATGTTGTTTTAAATCTTTGACCAGGCAATAAAAAATCATGATGTGTAATTTTTTTTATTTTTTTAGCTGAAAAATTGCAAAAAATAGTTGAAGAAAATTATGTTAATAAAAGTTTTCGATTTCGGTAATTGATATGATAATGGCAAGCATATTATTTAAATTTCTGTTATTTCTAAAAAATGTTGTTTTAAATCTTTGCGAAGGCAATAAAAAATGTGTGATATTTTTTATTTTCTTGATTTAAAAATTGCAAAAATAGTTGAAGAAAATTATGTTAATAAAAGATTTCGATTTCGGTAATTGATACGATAATGGCAACCATATTTTATTTAAATTTCTATTATTTCTAAAAATGTTGTTTTAAATCTTTGACCAGGCAATAAAAAATCATGATGTGTAATTTTTTTTATTTTTTTAGCTGAAAAATTGCAAAAATAGTTGAAGAAAATTATGTTAATAAAAGTTTTCGATTTCGGTAATTGATACGATAATGGCAAGCATATTTATTTAAATTTCTATTATTTCTAAAAATGTTGTTTTAAATCTTTGACCAGGCAATAAAAAATCATGATGTGTAATTTTTTTTATTTTTTTAGCTGAAAATTTGCAAAAATAGTTGAAGAAAATTATGTTCATAAAAGTTTTCGATTTCGGTAATTGATACGATAATTGCAAGCATATTTATTTAAATTTCTATTATTTCTAAAAAATGTTGTTTTAAATCTTTGACCAGGCAATAAAAAATCATGATGTGTGATATTTTTTATTTTCTTGATTGAAAAATTGCAAAAATAGTTGAAGAAAATTATGTTAATAAATGATTTCGATTTCGGTAATTGATACGATAATGGCAACCATATTTATTTAAATTTCTATTATTTCTAAAAAATGTTGTTTTAAATCTTTGACCAGGCAATAAAAAATCATGATGTGTGATATTTTTTATTTTCTTGATTGAAAATTGCAAAAATAGTTGAAGAAAATTATGTTAATAAAAGATTTCGATTTCGGTAATTGATACGATAATGGCAAGCATATTTATTTAAATTTCTGTTATTTATTAAAAATGTTGTTTTAAATCTTTGACCAGGCAATAAAAAATCATGATGTGTGATATTTTTTATTTTCTTGATTGAAAAAATTGCAAAAATAGTTGAAGAAAATTAAGTTAATAAAAGATTACGATTTCGGTAATTGATACGATAATGGCAAGCATATTTATTTAAATTTCTATTATTTCTAAAAATGTTGTTTTAAATCTTTGACCAGGCAATAAAAAATCATGATGTGTAATTTTTTTTATTTTTTTAGCTGAAAAAATTGCAAAAATAGTTGAAGAAAATTATGTTAATAAAAGTTTTCGATTTCGGTAATTGATATGATAATGGCAAGCATATTTATTTAAATTTCTGTTATTTCTAAAAAATGTTGTTTTAAATCTTTGCGAAGGCAATAAAAAATGTGTGATATTTTTTATTTTCTTGATTTAAAAATTGCAAAAATAGTTGAAGAAAATTATGTTAATAAAAGATTTCGATTTCGGTAATTGATACGATAATGGCAACCATATTTATTTAAATTTCTATTATTTCTAAAAAATGTTGTTTTAAATCTTTGACCAGGCAATAAAAAATCATGATGTGTGATATTTTTTATTTTCTTGATTGAAAAATTGCAAAAATAGTTGAAGAAAATTATGTTAATAAAAGATTTCGATTCGGTAATTGATACGATAATGGCAAGCATATTTATTTAAATTTCTATTATTTATTAAAAATGTTGTTTTAAATCTTTGACCAGGCAATAAAAATCATGATGTGTGATATTTTTTATTTTCTTGATTGAAAATTGCAAAAATAGTTGAAGAAAATTAAGTTAATAAAAGATTTCGATTTCGGTAATTGATACGATAATGGCAAGCATATTTATTTAAATTTCTATTATTTCTAAAAAATGTTGTTTTTAAATCTTTGACCAGGCAATAAAAAATCATGATGTGTAATTTTTTTTATTTTTTTAGCTGAAAAATTGCAAAAATAGTTGAAGAAATTATGTTAATAAAAGTTTTCGATTTCGGTAATTGATATGATAATGGCAAGCATATTTATTTAAATTTCTGTTATTTTCTAAAAAATGTTGTTTTAAATCTTTGCGAAGGCAATAAAAAATGTGTGATATTTTTTATTTTCTTGATTTAAAAATTGCAAAAATAGTTGAAGAAAATTATGTTAATAAAAGATTTCGATTTCGGTAATTGATACGATAATGGCAAGCATATTTATTTAAATTTCTATTATTTCTAA
>JAJQJQ010000489.1:0-23730 GCA_028622995.1 Panagrolaimus kolymaensis | reverse complement strand
CATTTGACTCAACAACAACGACTTGCCACCACCCTCATTTTCGTTTAAGAGGAGAGTACTTTCTTCCTTGTTTTCCCCGCCACAACCACTATTTTCATCTACTACTTCATCGACGTTTTTCCATTTTTTCATAAATTCTAAAAATGGTGGAACAAATTTATTTGTTATGTTATTGAAAAGTAAGGGGGTTTTCTTCCTGACTTGAAAATGCCATTTGTTTGAAAAGGAATCGAAAAAAGTTTACCGATGTTAACGAAAAAGGCGGAGCACTCCTTCCCTCTTCATATGTTCTTCCCGCCTTAGGCGGGAAAGAAAAAAACAAGGATGAACACTTTTCCTATTTCTTGCTTTTTGAGGTTTTATGTTAAAAAAAATTTTTATGGCGCTTCTGCGCTTCAAAAAACATTGTTTATTCGAGGATTAGCACACAAGGAGAAAATATGAAAGGAGGGCATCGCCGTGAAATAGAGGCTTTAAATGGTTTATTCTTTTCTTCAACTTTATGGAATTTATTTTTTGGAAGGCACATGAAATGAAACAATGATGATTCTCCTGAAGGGCTAATTGCTAAGGCATCGTAAAAATATAATGCTTTCAAAGAATTGCTTTTGAAGCTTCTTCTCCATCTTTTTGCATCCCTCATATATTTGCCTTTCTTCTGTCGGCGTAATTAATCCACACGGGTTGGTTAGTTGGAAGACGACGGAAGGAAAAGAAGGGGTGTTTATGAGGCCTTAGATAAGTCCACCACCATCATCCTTTCTCCTTTAAAAACGACGATGATGATGGATTGAAACCCGAAACATTCTTATTCTTTTTTTTCACGAAAGTGCAAAAATAAAAAGCAAATAAGAAAAAAATAAGAAAACCACTTGAGTATCTTTTTAAATAGAAAAGAAGAGAGAAATAGAGATAGATAAAGCAGCTCTTCGTAAATCCAGAAAAAAAAAGCATAAATGATTTTTTTATTGAAACTTTAAAGCTAATAGTCTTTTCGTTTCAATTTTAATATAAAGTAAAAAATTGAGGAAGTATAAAGATCGCATCATATAGCTTATATTTTAAATAAGTTATTTTTAGCATCAAAGAAATGGCAGAAGAATAAAACAATTTAAGAATAACTTGGGACATTAGATTAGAATTGTTCTTCTAACACAATTCCAAATTCTCTTTGCTAATAGATCATATAATTTCGAAACACAAAAAGGAAATTTAAAATAAAAAAATTTAAAGTCACGTCAGCTATTTTTAAAAATTTACAAACCGCCGTAAACAAAATAGCCACCACCACCACAACTTCCAACCATTCAAAGTGTTACTACTACCATAATCCTATTTCCCAATTACCTACTAAATTCTTGTGCCTTTTTTAACCCAAAAGAAATCTAAATAAAGCTACTTTTTAATCAATGACGGAATTTAAAGAAAAAAAATTTTGACGGCAGATAAAAAGGGAAACCAAAAAAAAAAAATGAATGACCGCCTGAGGATGCAAAAAGTTGCTGCTTAAAAAACCCACGGTTTATGGTTGGCTTTACTTTACGCTCATTTGCTTTTTTGTTTATTGTTTTTTCAAAAAGTTAAAAAATAAAACAACACAAATTATTTTCGCCTTTTTTAAAAACATTAAAAACTTAAGTGAATCTTTTTAAAATGCGGGAGTCTCTCGAAGGCTTAAAAAAATGTATGATCAAAACGCTTTCAAATTCAAAGAATAAAAAATGAAGAAATAATTTTTTTCTATAAAAAGTCACAGCGGATACTTTTTAGATGAGAAGGGAAATTAAGCTTAACTTTTTTCGCCGTCTAATTAGTATCCTTTTTCTCTTTGTTGCTCTGTAAAAGAATATCGTGTCAGATTTTATTTATTTTCTTTCTCTTTGAAAGTTTAAAGAAGCAAAATATAAAAAAAGGAAAGGTTTTTTATTTCAGAACACAGAAAAAATAAAATATACATACTTCAAAGAAGAAACAAAACAAAACAAAAAATTGTAGCAAGCATTTGAAACAATGGAAAATGTAAAAAAGCTTTAAGCTAGCTTTCTTTTCTTTTTTGCATGAGAGATCCGCCAGCGCATTTTCAATCCAATTTACGGCAATAACAAAAAAATGGAAATAAAAAAGTGTTAACAAAAAAATATATGTATTTGTTTGTGTACGCAGCATACACATGGTAAAGAAATGGATAATGCCTTTAGGCATTAAGCGCAAGGCTAACAGATTTAAGCTCAGTGAATCCAAAATTTTTCCATCTCGAAGTATTTTGTCGTTTGGTGAGAACATCGAAGACATTGAAATTCACCTCCGATTGGAGATGAAAACTGTAAAATAATTGTTGCTTAAATCAAATCATTTTTTTAATCAACGTTCGTAGATAAAAGAAAGGGACTTGATTTTCTTAAGAAAAACAATAATTATGGCTTTGTGAAGTCCTTTTATTTTTTTAAATCATAAATCCAACTTACATTTATTATTCTTGGAGAAAATAATGTAACAGTCGAATTAACCATTAATCGAAAATTTTCAGAAACATTATAAATTGTTAAAATAGCAATATTGCAATTTTCATCCGTTACAACAAATGCCCTTCAAAATGAAATTATTACTTGCTTTTTGTTTTATAGATACATGAAAGAATGATCTTACTTTGGAACAGGGAAGTGAGTTGTAATTATTTGAGACAAAACACGACAAATGACGATAAAGCAGTCTTCTTCTTTTTCATTTTCTCTAATCTCAGTTATTTTTCTTTTTGTTGGATTCTTAGATACCCATGAAACTCTTTCATCAATCAATTTGTCATAATCGTTAAGACCTTCCAAAATTTCCGATGCATTTTTACGATTTGTTAAGACTTTTTCTAAAAAAATGTTTCCTATTTTTTCCTGCAAAATTGACTTTCTTTGTTTTAAAATTTCAGAAGCAAAAAGGCTCAAATATTCCAGCAAGTTTGATAATTTATTTGGGCAAAAGAAGGGTTCAATTTGTTTGGCATTTTCAAGACATTCAAGGGCTTTATTATAATTTTGAAAATAAATAGCTGCTTCAGCCATATTTATATAAAGATCGCCACATAAAAATCCTTCAGTGGCAGCATCTTGCAAAATTTGAAGAGATAAATCCTGAAAAATATTCAAATTAGCTCATTTTATATGTAATTTAATAACAAATAATTACAAGGATAACATCTTGGTTGCTTTCACTATTGAAATATAAATAAAAATAAGACATTCCAAGGCAATATAAACCAAAAGGATATTTGGGTTTTTGATTAATAGATAATTTTGCTTTATTTATGCTTTCTTTAAGCAATGATTCCTTTTTAGTTTTATCTTCACAGTTTAAAGCACTCAATCTCAAAATAAATGACATATATGATAAAGTTTTTGGTGAGACTTCTGTATCATAAGCATCCTAAAATATTATGATTAAAATGAAATAAAAATATTTTAATATAACTTTAATGCAATTTATTGTTGATGGAAGATTTTGTTTTTCCCATAAAATTTGTGAACAAATCGTCCATGCGTCAACCATATATGCATTTAATTTTAAAGCTTTTTGCAAAAGAAATAAAGCTTGATCTTTACAATCCGGGCGTTGATTCAAAATTCGAGCTCTCCAATAACATTTTTGTGCTTTTGTTGCTGTTAGAGGGATTTCCTAGAAAGCTTAATTTGTTTAATGTGATAACAAAATAGTTAACAAACATCTTGAAGTTTTCGTGAGTATTCCACAACTTCAACACTAAATTGATCTTCAGTGGCATCACGGTTGTTTAAATAAAATTTTCGAATAAAACTTTCATATTTTTTTACTTTTGCACGAAATTTAAGCATTTCATTTTCATCTTTTCCTTTTATGCTTTCATACAAACATGGATATTCTTTAATAGTTTCAGCATCGGCCACTGTCATTCTAAAAACCTTAATTTTACAAAAAAATTTCATACAAAAAAATTGATAATAATTTTATTTGTTCGACAATAAGTCTGAATTAAAAAAAAAAAGACGAAGTAATATATAAATTTCATCCCAATCTCCAACAGTTTACTAAGATTATATATAATTTTACAGTTAAAAACTGTTTATTTTTAAAGTTCTTACTTTTTCATTTGTTATTAATAATAAAGATTAATAAGTGACTTTTATATAAAGTAATTTATAACAATATATATATATATTATATAATAATCTATCGGAATAGCAAAGACTTAACAAAAGAACAAAAACACAAAAGATAAAGGCACAAGTTTTAATACAAATGCAATAATAATAAATAATTGCTTTTTTGTCCCTTTTTAGAACTTTTTTTTTTTCAAAAATATTTACAAACACGCATAAAAAATAAGAGAATTAATATTAAACTTTGATCAAAAAGCTAAGTTTGAATCCAATTTTACATAAATTGTATTTTGGTTTTGCATTTCATTTTCCCGCAAATTTTTGAACCGATGCTTTTTTTGCTTGCATTTATCTGTTAATTTGTTGTGTGGATGCTGAAGATGCAAGACTCGATTCGGTTTCATATCGGCATTCGCTTTTTAACTTCACGAATTCTTTTGCAATATCGTCTGTTTGACGCTGGGATAAAATTCGAAGAAGGATTAGCCCAGTTTCATCAATGTGAAGTCTGCGTCCAAGTTGAATCCAAGTAGAAGTAGTTCCTAAAATTTACAAATATTTATTTCAATAAATTAATAGTTTGTTGAATAAATACCTTGTTCAACAACTTGTGCAAGTTGTAAAACACCGACTCCAACAATTCGATCTTCTCGAGCAATGCGATAATCTTTAACTTGAAACATGAGTTCATAATTTTCTGGCTCGCTTTCATTTCCAAGGAAACTGAAAATTTATGGAAAGTTAGTTAACATTTAATGATTTTTCTATGAAGAAAACTCACAAGTGGAAGGTTTCATTAAATTTGGAGCCCAATCATTATTTTTATTTTTTGTTGCCATTTTGCGTTTTTTATCTGCAAGATGGGGACCAACAAGATGTACCTCCACGAATGGTTTAAAGCCGCTGGCAGTTTGCCATCGAAGATCGTTGGCTGCAACAATTTTAACTGTGACTTTTTGTTCTCCAGTTCCGGGATGGCTGAAGAGATCCACTTGAACGCTGATTTCTCCTACAGGTTGTTCTTGAGAAGGTAAATCTTGTTGTTTTTGAGTGGTAATAAATGTTTTAATAAGTTGTTCCGTTGTTTGAGTATATAATGAAAGGGCGTATTTAAGAGATTGAAGTTCGGGTGATTTTTCAAAGAAGCTTTTCTTTAAACCTTGTCCACCAGCGTAGAAGCATTCTTTAATTGCATCCAATGCTGCATCCAAAACTGTGCATTGTTTTGGTGTTAACGAACGTTCACACTCTCTCGCAATATCCATCATTCTTTAACATTTCCTTTAATATCTTTTACATTTGTCATGAGTTTTGTCACATCTCCAATTTTAGCGTTTGGAAGTTGTTTGAGGAGCGCCTTTTCATTTAATGCGGCAAAACCACAAGCTTTTCCATACTCACAATTGTGATTTTCCAAAGCTCTTTTAAAATATATTTTAACACCGTTTTTTCACATTGTTGAGCATATCGTTGTAACGAACCTTCGAGGAGATCCATTAATGGTTCCAAAACTATATCAACATCAGCCGAAACTTGGGTCTTTTGAAGTTGAGGTCCTTTTATTTTTGTTAATAATATTCCGAGTTTATTCACCATTATCTTGAATATGTTTATCAAGATTCACAATGAATTGCGCACTCAACTTATCCAAAACGTTATTTAATTTCTTTTGCAAATTTGTTAATACTTTTGATGCATCGGAATCAACTTGAGAACCACCCATATTTTCATAAATTTTTCTAGTTGAACTCTGAAAAAAAGAAAGGAGTGCTTATTTTTCTTGTTTTTTTTATTAAAAAAAAGGATGTCGATAATCTCTTGTTTATGCATTTTTTCTTTCTTTCAAAACCCCTCTTTTTCTTTACCTCAATTGTTGAACATTATTCATCAAAATGCATGAAAGCATTTCATTGCTTGAATAATGGCAAAAATCTTTTTGAACCATATCTGCATAAGCGAGGAGAACTTTATTAATGTTTTAGCAAATCGACGCATCATATCTGCTGATACTTCAGGATTGGGACAATCCATCTATAAAATAATGGTTACAAAGGTTCAAAAAATTTAAGTAAAAAATTTTCTCTTCACAATGCTTTTAATTAATTTTGAAGATTCGTACCTGCATTAAAACTTTCAAAGCTTCATTGAGTTGTGTGAAAACATCAACAACAGAATTACTGAATTTAGTGTGCTCTGAAGTTTGGGGAAATCCAGCAGCTTTATCAACATTATAAGCACTGCGGAGAATATCCATTGAATGTTCATCATTTTCATTTAACCAATCCATAACGAAAGGTACAAACCATTCAGGAAATTCAGGAATTTTTGTTTTAAAATTTGGTAAATCTGCGATATATTAAAATAAAAACTTTTAACACGAAAATATAAATTCATGTAATCAGATGTTTTACAAATTTTAGTTTTTGCATGTTCCGTTAATGCCTCTCTTAAATCATCTCGATAAGCCACCCATAAAGTTTCAGCGGATAATTCTCCAACATTAAGTTCTTGAGGAAATTGATTGAGAACGGGAGTGTAAATAACTTTATCTTCTTCAATCATTCTCATAGTGTAATCAAGTAAATCTTTCCAAAAATCTATTGATTGCTCTGGAACACCACTTTCATCAACACAGGTTTCAAACATATATTGATAAGTTGTCTAAAAAATTTTTTATTGAGAAATTTATATTATTGATTCATCGTAAAACTTTTTATTTAATTTTGGTTAACTAAATTGTCGTCAATTTAACTTATACGGTTTTGACAAACTATTGAAATTAGTAAATGTTTTAGATTTTTATCCTTTGGGTTTTAAAAACACGAAAAGATTATTCCAAAAAAAGAAAATCTCTTTTTTTTTGTCAAATGTAATTAAAAGTAAAAAAGAAGAAGAAAGGAAACTTACGGTCATGCAAACTTTAGCACATTCTCGAACAACACTTGAAGCCCTTGGAGGACTTGTGAGTTCTAAAACTTTCTTACGAAAGAATGTTATGGACGTCAATAAGTCAACGGTAGATTTAAGATCACGCAATTTTGTTTGTGAAGTTGAAGGAAAATATTTCTAAAAAATAAAAACAAAGAAATAAATTGAGACTTCTGCTGTTGGATTTTTTATACAAATGAACAAAAGAAGAAACGAACAATTCTTAGTTTTCTTTTCTCCAAAAATATATAAATATATCCAAAAACAAAAAATGGAAAAGAGAGTAAAGTTTTTCAAAAATCCTCTTTTTTGTATTTTTCAATAAGATAAATCCAAAGGCGCAGCAAGTAAGTAGCTTTCGTTGGAGTTCAAAAGATGAAGTCTTTCTTGCTTAGAATATTCACGCTAACGAAAAAAATAAAGGCACAATTAAGCCCAATTCAAAAACATTCTTTTTTGCAGTTTTTTACTTTTAGTAGAATTTTCTTCTTCAAACAAATAAAAAGTATGACGACAAATGCAACAAAAAATGTGAAGCCCTAAAATTATTTATTTTAAGACAAAAAAAGTAAAGGAAATATTTTTCGGAAGCCGGCGTTAGTGATGAAGGCAAAAAAATGAATTATAGAATTTTTGAGTTCAAACCTCTGTGCACGAGGCTTCACTCTTCACTGAATGATTAAAGCACATTCAAAAAAACACACAAAAGGAAAAAGCGGAGATAAATATTTATTTGCCTAAAAAAAGATGAAGGTGGAATTTTTCTTTTCTCCGTTCGTTATTGCAATTAGGGTTGCCTTCCCCACCGTTTTTCAAAAAAACCGGGGAACGGGGAGTCGTTCGGGGAGAAAATTTTTCGGGGACGGGGAGACGGGGAGAAAAACGGGGAGGATTTTGTTCGGGGACGGGGAGACGGGGAGTAAAAAAAATTTTTTTCTCGTTAATTATTAAGAAAAAATTTTTTTTCTTGTATGCTTTTCATTGCAATTTTTTTTTCGGGGAGAAAATCCTTCGGGGACGGGGAGGCGGGGAGAAAAACGGGGAGAATTTTTTTCGGGGACGGGGAAGGGGACGGGGAACGGGGACGGGGAAACGGGGAGTCCCCGTCCCCGCGGGGGGGGGGGGGGGGGTGGGAGGTCAACCCTAATTGCAATGTGGGAACGTTTAGAAGAGAATTAAAGAATATAAATATTCTTAGATGCTTTATTGGATAATTTTAGCGAGAGACATGTTTTTGGAATGTCTTAAAATATAAATTCAAACAAAATAAGCATCTTTCAAGTGAATAATAACAAAAACTAAAGCCTCTTTATGTCTGACAAAACATTGGGGAAAAACGTCAAGTTGTTCTAAGATGAAAGAGAAAGAAAGAAAACAACAAACAAAAATATTTTCTAATTGTTGCTAAACGCTTAATTTGGTTGCAAAAGCATTTTTTGAATTGTAAAAAAGAAAGCAGAAAAAAATGGCTGTGCAAAATCTTGATGGCAGAAAAAACATTTTTTGTTCTAACAAACATTATCTACTACCCTCTTCATTCTAAATCTTTTAGCATTACCTCAGTTATTTTTTATATTAAATAAAGTCTAAATAAAATTCTAGCAATTCTACCACATTTTTCTTCACCTTTCTAGTAAATCTCTTTTTAAAATTATTAAAAAAAGCTTCAAAGCCACCAAAGAGTTTAACAACAAAAAAATGAAATCAGAATAATGCATTTTTGCCATTCGTTTTTTTTTGAATTCAAAAAAGGGGAAAAAGTCATAAAGAAATTAAAAAAAATGAAAGAAAATGAAAAGGAGATACATATTTAGGAATTCGTTTCTTTCTTTTTTATTCAAATTGTAAAAAGTTATGACGCAAAGAAAGGATTGACTAAATGAATACTCACTCGATACATATTTAAGTCGATTTTGAGAGAATTGTGAAGATGATCGAGGAGCTTTACAAAGCGCTCTTTTCCAAAATTTGATGCATTAAATCGATCAGGGGCTGAGACAACTGAGGTTGCCGTGGCATGAGCATAATATGCATTGATATTTGCAAGCAATGAGGATAATGCTGCTGGAACGGCAGGACACATATATTTTGTGCATAAACATGCAAAATGTGTCATGGCCTATAAGTAACTGTTTTTTGTTGTACATATTTTTTTGAAAACAAACACACCATATAGATTGATTCTATTCCATAACGCATTGCAAATTCATCAACAATTTCTTGACTGCTTTCATCAAAATAAACTTTCCAAGCATCATCGCCTTTTATTTGAGGTAATTTAACTTCATCATCACCTTTAATACAATTCTAAAATCGGAGTTTTTTTTATTGTTGGTTTCGGTAGTATTTAGCTTATGTGGATATTTATTTGAGTTTATACTCATTATCTTAATTTATTACGAGGCCTGATAAACTATGAGCTACATTGCCTAAATTTTTGAATACAATTTGATAATAAAGTTATTGTGCTAAAATTTAAAAAGGTAAAATTGCAACAAAAAATTCTGATTTTTTTGTTCAACTTCTGAAAAGTTTTCATTTGTTTTTTTTTTCTTCTTTAAATAGTTCTTAGCATTATTATAATTTAATTTTAATAAGTTTTATAAATCATTATCGAATATATTGATAATATCTAAAATAATAGCATCGGCTATAATTCTATATTATGATAGGTTTAATAATTGTACCAGCACTAATCCAATTTTTGTTTAAAAATTAAATATAAAAAAGCCTTACTTGGAATAGATGTTCATGTAAACATGTATATTGCATCAAATATGGTGCAGTTTTTTCTTCACCTTTTATTTCAACATTGATAAAAAGATGAATGGCTCCACTGACAGCGGATTTATCAGTTCTCTTTTCCAAATTATACCAAACATCCATATAACCGGAAAGGGTTCTAACATCGATGATTGCTTGTCCCAAGAAATCATCCGATTCTCGAGTCAACTTTTGTCTCAATTTACTTTTAAAATCGTTATCTTCATCCCAAACTCGCACTTTAATTTTATCCGTAGTGTTATGACATTCAAAACAAAATTTTTCATTCCATTCTGGGTTTAAATCTTGATGAATTGTTTTAGTTCGCTTTTTTACTTTCCCAACTTCTAAAAAATATTATTCAATTAAGGGATCTTTTTGGAAAATTTTAAAATATATTATTACTACAAATATACAACAACAAAACCGACCTAAACGCACATAAGGATCCGACTTGCCGGATTTGTCCTTAGCAATTAAGCCTTTTGCACAAACAACTGAAATTTAAAAAAAGGATGAATAAACATTTTTCAAAATTTAATTTTTAAAGAAACAACTTGAAGTAGTTGATAATGTCTAACTTACTTGTTAACTCAATTTTTGCACCTCCATTTTGAATTTCCTTCTAATATACTCGTTTTAACTTGTTTCAATGTATCTTGTTGAGTCTTTTCATCCATATCAAAAACCACCCGAATGGTTTCAAATATTTCTGGTTTATTTCTTTCTTGAATCTTCATTCTATCTCGAATTACTGCTATCAAATTTTGTGCTTTATCACCTTCACCATGTTTACTCGATTTTTCTGCTGCTCCTGTAACAAACATTTTCCCTCAACTTTTTTACTCTTTGATTTTAAACCTCAATAACATACTCTGTAAGCAATCAGCACTAAGCAACTCTCGACATTTTTCATGCACTTTTACTCCACATTCAGCACATCGAAGTCCCTAAAATTATCTTTTTTTAAATTTTGATTCAAAATTATCTTTTAAAAGTCGAAAAAATATCTCAGTTCATACTTTAAATTTATGCATTAAATGATTTTCCTTTGATTTACAAAAAAAAAATTTTAAAGAATTTGTTTTGTACTATTTTTTTTAAGTCGCTTGTTGGGGAACAAAAGTCAAAGATTTTTTTCTTGCTTCCATTAATAGAATTTTTGCTAAATATAAATGTGTATTCACGGAGGTGCTTTTAATCGAATACAATCGGTTTATGCAATAACTTTGTTCCATGTGAAAGTGCTGTCTTTCTTGTTTATTCATAAATTATTCAATAAAAGTCGTTTTCTTTCTTTAGAATGTTCATATTTTAAAAAAAACCAAATATAAGCTTTAAAATGTAAATCAATTACCTGTCTTGCCAACCCCCATAAGAGGCCTTCGCACTCATAACACCATGTAGGCGTTTGGAAGTTTGTTGTTTGAAAATTATGTGGCGTTGTAGCACTTATTGGATATATTAAAGCTTGTAAACTTTTCTTATAAACAAGAAAACACTGAAAGTAAAGTAAATTGTTTTGTAATTTTTTTTCTGGGTAAAAACAAACCAATTGTTTGTCATTAAATGTTGTCCTAGCTTGAGTTGCAAGTGATGCTTGATTTCTTTTAGTTTGCATTGTCTAAAGTTGGAAAAAAATCCAATTAAATCTTTTGTAAGAAAATTAAATGAGTGAATGAGAAAAGCATGTGTTTTAATTTAGGACAAACCACAAAAAGTATAATAGTTGGTGAGTTAGGTGTATTAGGAAGCTAAAGCTATAACTAACTAATTTCTAAATTTAATAAAAGAAAAAAATTGTTAACCATTGATAATTTTTTTAGGATTTTAAATATTATTATTGCTATGTTGCTATTGCACTATGTAGGAACGAACATGAGGGTTAAAAAATAGAAGCGACCGACCAAAAAGACCATTACAAAAACGCCACAAAAATGTTAAAAAATGCTGATTTTAAAAGGAAAAAAAGTTAAAAATTGAATAGTGAAAAAGGATTTTTTATAAATTAAATTTACGCTTTTTTAAGATCCTTCTGATCTCACTCACACTTTTGATAATTTGTGCATGGAAGAAGAAGAAATAGTGTATATTATTGTGCTTACCTTAAGAACCTGGAAAAAAGAAATAAGAGTGGAAGATAGCTTTTTTTATAAAATAAAAAGAAACGAAAGTATTCATCCCTAATTGTTAGGGCAAAAAGGGTGCTTCAGGAAATTTAGTGAAACAAACATGATTCAATTTTTTTTTTTTATGAATCTTTTGTTTAGAAAATTTTGTGCTTTTCAATGGTAAATAAAACTTACAAGTTCGGAGACCAAGGGTATCGACTTTTTGGTGCTTAAAATATTCATATTTGGCATAGCATCAATCGATTTATAAAATGCATTTCCACTTTGATCATTTGCTTCACGATCAAGTACTGTTGACTGAAATAAAAAAAGAAGAAGTTATTAACGTTTCAAATGGAGATTTTGTTTTAAATGTAAAAGGACAGACAACATGATGAGATTATCAAACCTTTTTACAATAAAAAGATCGAAGAGCAACTTTTCTAACATCTTGAATTAATTGATTTTTATCAGGTAATTTTTTGATGGCTTTATCTGGATATGGCACCAATGAAGAACTTCGAGTTCTTCGAACGTCTTCTTCAACATCCAAAAATCCTCTATCTTTATCATTTGGTTCCAAATCAAATACAAAAGTGTAAATCAATTCAGCAATTGGTGGCCGAATTATTGGCAAACTTCGACATTTTCTTAACCGCCGAGCTCTTTTCCTCCTTCGCTTTCGATTTGGTGCAGCTGACTTTGCCCTTTTTATTTTTTTAAAACTTTTTGAAAAATTCAATAAAGCTTGAGCTCGATCCACTTCATTTCTATTGGATTCTTGTGGGGCATCAATCGCTTTGAATCCTCTTCCTGGTTCAAAGATAACTACGACAGGTCGAAGTTTGAGATCCCTTTGTTCTTGTGGACTCATACATTCTCTCCATCGTGAAATTGGCGGCAATTTGGTTGAATATATTGTATTATTATTTTCTATAACACCTGGATCACCCATGGATGATGAAGGTTCATTTGGAATTATACAAAATTTGGTGGAACTATTAACAGTCGTGGAAGCCATATTTGGTAGTAATGTTTTAGATGCGCCACCATTATTTTCCGAAATAATATCTCGTGATGAACGAGTCGTTCGACGCGTGCTAATCGACGCGCGGGCAGGACCATTATGAGATGAAAATGGCGCCGCCGCAGCGTTGATTATTGTCGCAGTCGATGCGGTAATAATGTTGAAAAAGACTAGAATAAAAAAATCTTCAAGACAAAATTTTAAAAAAAAGTTTCGAGTTAAAAACATTTTAAAGTCTCGTAGAAAAGAAAAAAGAGTAATCAAGTAAAGAAAACGTTGACGAAGAAAAATGAGTTTGATGCAGTTAGAAACATAAATTGGCTTTATCAATGTTAATCCCGCTGTGATGGAAATAAATAAAGCGAAAAACAATTCTTGACTTTTTTTTTACTATGAATTGGAAAAAAATCTCTATTTAAAAAAAATTGTGAGCTCTAGGAAAATTAAAATTTAAAAAAAGCTGTCGTATTTGAAAATGAGACGACAGCATAAAGTAGAAATTTTTTGCAAAAAATTAGCTCTCAAAATGATGGTATATATTTTTTGGAAAGCATCTGGCATTAAAAATTTTTAGCCTGCTTCTAAGAAGTTTAAAAACCAAACACACAACAGAAAAAAATAAATATTTGAAGAAAAAAAAGAAGCAAAAGTTGTGACTTAAAAAATGCATAAGGAAACATTGATTTAACTTTAAAAAAAAGAAACTCGACACCGTGGAAAAAAATGGAGAGTGAAAGAACAAAGACGATGAATTCAGATAAGTCAAGGCATTTTCTAAAGTAGAGAAGGCAATAGCCACCCTATATTTTATTTTTTTGGGAGGAGGCTCGCAAAATAAAGAATTTTTTCAATTTAAAAAGTTTAAACAAAAAAAATGAAAAATGCCATCAAAAGTTTTTTGTTTGTTGCATTTTTACTGATTCCCACAAGGGAATTAGAAAAAGAAAAAAAGAATGAGGAGAAAAAAAGTGGGTATTGTTTGATCTTCTGTCAAAATATTTGAGTTGAAATCTTCCAAAATAGAGTTTTCATTATTGATACTTTTTCTGATGTCAGTAGATAAAAAATGGAAGGAAAAAAGTAAACTTACAACATCAAAAAGTCTAAAAAAAGTTTTTCCAACTTTTTGTTGCAGTCTAAAGTGGAGCGAAGTCCTGGTTGACTTGGTTCGTGATGACTCTTCCTCTAACCCTTTTTAGACCTTTTTTAAAATGAAAAGCGTAACTGCAAAAAAAAGCTTGTTGCTATCTCTTTTTTTTCTTTTGCAAAGAGCCTATATTTCATTCAATTCAAAATTAAACCTCCTCCTCTAGCTCTTCAATAAAAAAAATAAAACAACAAAGGCAAGCTTGAATACGTAAAACATATTATTTTTCATGCGCAAGAGAAACAAAAGATGTCGTAACATAACAGAAGCAGCGGCTCTATAAAGGTTTTAGGTCATCTCACGATCATAAGTCTAAAAAAAGGCAATTTTTTTTTTCTCCTAAGACATTAAAAAAAAGTAAAATGTAAAAAAAAGGAAATTGAGAAAAACAAACAAACGCCATTGGCGGCGGCAGTCATCTTTAAAATGAAGCGATAAATGAAAGAGGAAAAAGAAAATGAAACGTTTTCAGGATAAAAAAAAGCGAAAGTATGCAAACTTTTTCTTTCCGGTAGAAGAAGAAGATTTCTAGTCTTTTTTGATTATTAAAATAAAAAAAGTTTTGAAGCTATTAGAAGGGCAGGAAATAAATAAAAGCATTTAGCACTAAAAAAATTGAGAGAAAATTTGATAATATATACATAAGAACGTGTAAAACAACGATTATTTTACGCTGCCGTTGTCGAAGCAATAGCAACAAAAAAATGAGAAGGCAGGTGTGTTGGCTTTTGCATTTCCAACCTTTTTCCTGTTTTCTGCTTCTGCAAGCGATGCCATTTTAATAGTGGCAATGTTGACTTTCATGAGAACAAGCTCACTCTTGTAAGAAGAAAAAAAAACAAATAATAAAAAGCTGCTGCTCGTTGACGTGCTAATTGGAGTTGGAGAAAAAAAAATACTTCAGTTTCTCCCCTGCTTCTTTCTTTTCTTCGTTGAAAAACAAAAGTGAAAAAATAAAAATAAAACGTTTGACAACAACGAGAAGGAAAAAAGTGAAAAGTAATCAGATTGGAGCACTTCAAAAAAGCTCACTCGAGTTTCGTTTTCCTCACTTTCCTTTTTTGTTGTCAAGCTTTCTTTTTTTGGGGGAGGATGGTGAAGAAGAAAAAGAAGAAGACAATGGAGAAGGAGAAGAAGAAAGAGACGTTTTTGAATGACACAAAATTGGATAACCGTCTCAAAACAAAAATAAAATGCTGCTGTCAAAGATGGCGAGAAAAAAATGATTTGCAGGTTTGGCATCTTCAAAAAATAAAATAAAAAAAAATGCAAAAGGTTTATTGTTATTTTTGATGTCGTTGTCTGTCCTTTTCTAAATGAAGGGAAGGATCATAATATGGAAAGATAACTAACCTCAAGACCTAAAGTTTCTTTACACGTTTTACCGTAAGCCCATCGCCAAAGAGTTTTGTAATCTCTCTTTTCAGTGGGTTCAATTGGCTCAAAGGATACTGTTGGTTTTGATGGCGGTGTTGGTGTTCTTTTGTTTGATTCTTCTTGAATATGTTCAGGAATGGGACTAAAAGATGATTTTAATTTTAGTAAAAAATTTAGAGGCAAATGGCTTACCTAAAAGTAACACTTGGAGGTTGTTGTTTAATTTCTTCATTTGAAATTGCATTGTGAATATTATTATAAATAGCATACTCTTTTTCATAATCATGAGGATCTTGTGGCAAATCAAATGAATTGATTGGGTTTTGTGGATCTTCACTTGGTCTTCGTGCCATTAATGGAAATACTGAAGAATTTTCTGACATATTACCATACCCGTTAGGTATATACCCGTTTGAAGAAGGCTTTGATAAATCTTTTATTGGACTTTCTGTAGTCGGACTTAAAACGGAGCTACGACGATTTCCCTGTGAACCCGGCGGACGACTATTATACGATAATGGCTCATAATCTGCTGGATGTCGAATATCAACGGGATCAATATAGCTTTCATTTTCATAATGTTCATATGCATTCGGAATTGGACCATTGATAGTGATTGGAAAATCTTCTGTTGGTGTTGGAGTTGTGAGAATCACATCTTCTTCGTGTTGCATGTAAGTGCTTCGAGGGTTTTTAGAATCATGAGAAAATATGCTCGTTGAAGTTCCAGCTTCATCACTCGTATAACTATCATATCTTCGTTCAACGGAAGCTAATTGAGCTGCATAATCTTTATCGACAACCGATTGAGCAAGTGGTGGATATCTTGCTTCAACCGTTGAAGGATATTCCGATGAATCGTATTGATAAACTTCAGCTCCTCGTGGGAGTCCATATTCTGAACCGCTATCATACCTTCTTTCAACCGTTGTTGAAGAGGCACTTCGACTATCATATCTTCGTTGTGGAATAGAATAATCTCCTTCACTATCATCATACAATTGTCCAACGGGTGGCCCAGTGGGTTCTGGTGGAAGATAATCTTCCATTTCCGCATCATATTCATCTGATTCGATTTGATCATAATGTTTTTGATCACGTACTTGATGATGTGAAAATCCGCCACTATATCTATCCAACGGTGGTGATTCAAATCTTTCATCATTAAATTGAGTTGGAGTTTGACGATCATCAGTTGTAACAGTAAAATTTCCATAATTTCTTGTTTCAGTTCCTGATGTGGTAGGATAATTTGTAGTATGCGAATGATAATATGATGTTGATTCAGGTTGGTCATCAACCTCCGGAGGGCTTTGATAATATGATTCATCATCAAAATTTGGATGATGGTTTTCGTAATCGTCGTTTTCCATTCGACGATGATAGGCGTCTTCGTCCGCTTCAAAGTTAGCCTGCAACTTCTAAGATTTTCATAATTCAAGTTCATTAAAAGCGAGAGAAATAGAAAGTTTGAAACTTAGAATAAAATTAAAGAAAGTGTTGATCCAAAAAATATGATCAAATTTTTTATTTTTATTTGGTTGAATATTTAAATAAAGCCCATAATAGTAGACGTTTTAGATATTTTGCATAAAAAAGTAAGTATTAGTAACCTATTTTTTCGAGAAAAATAGGTACTTTTTCTTGTTTAACAGACGACGGTAAAGAAAAAGAAAACAGTTTTTTAGAAGTTAAAAAGTAGCCATAAAATTATTAATGTTTAAAAAAACATACTTGAAATTGGTCGTTTTGACTTGGGCGAATATAAGAGTGCCACTGATGCGTACTACTATTTGGCTGATGATGAATTGGAAAGGAGACATCCGAAGTATAATCGCTATCTTCAGAAATACCAGCTAAAATTTTAACAAAAAAAATTATTACGCTTTTTATTCCTTTCGCTACTCTCTGACTTTTTTTCAGCTTTGATTTTTCTCTCTTCTTTTCTTTTTTTCTTCATAGTTTAAATAAAAAGTTGTTTGCATTAATATTAAATTAACACTATTGAACGAAAAAAAATCTCGTCTCAAGTAAGCCAAGTAAGGAAGAAGCAAAAAAAGAAAAGGCCGGAAAACGCAGTGACAAAAAAACAAATTTAAACTTCAATGAAATTTAAATTATTAATGCCTTTTGACTTTTTTGTGACTGAAACTTTTTTTTACAATTAAAAAGTAAGGGGACTTCTTTAAGAATGTGAAGAAAAAAAGTTTTTTGGTTAAAAAACATTAAAGTACACCATGACTAGCAGGAGAAAAAATTAACAACTCACAGTGAACGAATGGAGCTCTTGTTGCTGTTGTTGTTGAGGAGGCACAGCAGGCGCCAACGGTGGTGGTAGTTGCTGCTCCTGAAAAAAAAATGAGTTTATTGCAAAAACTTTTGACTCCTCCCAGCTTCTTATTTTCTTGACTTTTTTTTTGAAACCCTTTGGGAGAAACTACAAAGCAAGAAAAAAATGTCTATCAAGAAACAAGGAACGTTTCAGGAACAAAAAATAAATGAAGAAGTAAACCATCTCTACTTTTTTTGCAACTTTTTTGAGACTTTGTGAATCTCTTTTTTTCATGTCCCAAAATTTTTCTTTGGCTTCTTTCAGGAAAGAAAAATAAAAGCATCCGATCCAATGAGCCATAAAAAAGTGGAAGCATAAAGCTTAAAATTTGCAGACAAAAAGAAAGAAAAAAGGCAGTGTGGATAAAAATAAAATGTGAAATCACTTCTTCAAAAAACCCATGGGAATTTTTAACATTATGTGTGGTAATTAGCTTTTAATTGAAGAGTATTCGATATTAAAACAAAAGATGTAAAAAAAAAAACAAAAGTTATTTGGTAGAAAAAAATATTAAAAAGCTTGGGTTGTAATTTTATCTGTAAAGTGTAAATCTGATGATAATGGTAATAATAATGATAATAATAATAAAATTGAAAGCTTAAACAAGTAAGGATGTAACAATTGCCAAAGTAATGCTATTAATTTACTGGAATACTTTAACTGAAAGACTAATTGTTCCAAAATTAAAGTTCACTTTTAGCTCCTGTAAACATTTTAGAGAAGTAAAATTCAGGTCACAAGGTTCAGATTTAATAATTCATTAAAAAGTTGCGTCTATTTGTGTTTTTGGACATTGAAAGAAAGAAAAAAATACTTATTTAAAAAGGGGAGTGAAGAAAGAATGGAATCTTTAGAAAAATAAGCACAACTTGGGCATTGTTCCTGACAGACAACAATTGTTTTACGCATTTTGAGAGTCTTCCCCTTTTTTTCTTTCGCTGTTGTGATTAATAAAAAATTTACACGCACCGCTTCAACAAATTGGTTTAAATCGTGTAGCCGTGCTTGAATTTGTTGTTGGGCATCAACCGATTGAGCATCTGAAAATAAAATATAAAAATATTAAAGAATTTTTTTAACAAAGATTTTGCCCTCCTAAAAGATATTGAAGAGTTTTTTTTTGTTAAACTAAGAAAAAAAGATTGATGGGAGAAAAATGCCTGAAGGTTTCGTAGGGTGTCGTATTTTCAAAAAAAGAAGACAATAACATGGCTCAAAAAGCTTTGTTGAAAATTGGAAGGATGCCACTCCAGAGGATGGAAATGAAACGATGCTGATGCCGCTCTTCTTCTTTTCATAACAATGATGAGCAGTTGCAAAAGAAAAGAAGAAGATTGACGCCAGTTTCATTCGTTGGTTGATGAAGGGCAAGCGCGCAATCCACTTCAAGCGTTTTCCAGCAAGCGGCTTCAAACAATTCCAACAAAAAGGGAAGAGAAACAATTATTTTGACGTCAATTATGCTTCTTCTTATCAAAAAAAAAAATTAATGACTTACCGAATGGAAGTTCAAATCGGACATCAACGAGAACAGAATGGCCAGTGGGATTTGAAGTTCCAACTGTTTGGCCATTACGTGTTTCAAGATCTTGATCAATTTGAAGCCAATTGCCAACACCTGGAGTTGCAGAATATTGAATTTCTGTAAGGGGGCAATAATGAACTCCAATAAGTTTATCCCAAAGCACGCCTTTATTCCATAATTCAACCATTAAACCTTGATCTATTCGATTTGTTTCGCTAAATATTTATTAATTTTTTTTGCACACATTTTATATAAAGCTTACAAAATAAACTCTTGTTCCCATGAAGGTGTTCGTCCACGTACGGCAACGGTGGTTGATTTAACATTTTGAAGTTTTACCGTTACATATGTATGATAATCATCTATAAAATAATAATTTTTATTATTATTATGAGGCATAAATACAAAATATTTAGCCTTTAATATGTGTTTTAGCTAAAGACTATACAATAAATGAGCTGCCAACATTTTATATATCTTTTCTTAATTTTGACATAAAAAGATTTTATGGCCGTTGTTGGTTCAATAAAAATAACAAATTTTTTTTTGATAATTTTTGAAAATTATAAAATAAAAATCAATATTTTAGAATTTTTTATATTTTTAAAGCTTTTTTAAAATTCTTTGTTGTTTTTTTGTTTCATCCTTAAAAGTACTATTTTTTTCTTTTATGACGCAAAAAATGAAAGCAAAAGTTATCCTTCTTTTCTTTTCGTTATGCACTGGAAATAGCAAATCAAATCGCGTCAATAGACAAAAACAAAAACATAATTGAAGCCACCAACGTTTTTAGTCAATTCAAAGTCAAAAAATAGCCTCCAAAATTTTCACACAAATTTCACTCATGGGAATTTGGAAAAAAAGGAAAAGCAACTCACCGAGGGATCCTTGAAGTCGAGCCTTCTTGACTGAAACAATCAATGAAATCATCGATTCGGTACTTATTTCACGAGTTAGCATGATTTTTTTAAAAAAAAGGAGGACGGTGTTAAATAAGAAAAAAGAAGGAAGCCATAGGAAATATAAATTTAAAAAAATTCTTACTGGTCACACACAGCAGCGACATTATATTATGGATTTGAAGTTTGGATTTTATTGCTTCCGAAATTTTAGGGAATGATCAAACCCTTTTTTTATTTCGGGAGCAAGCAATATGATGAAAATTCAATTAACGAAAAGTCATTTTTGCTTTGAAACAAATAATAAAATTTTTGTTGAATCTTGCTGGAAGAAAAAGAAAAAACGATGATGATCCTGAAATCAAAACAAAAATGCAATAAAAAAAAATCAAATCGAAAATAATAAAGTCGATTCGAGGCTTTCAAAAAGAAGGAAAAATGAGGATAGATAAAGCTTACAAAATTTTAAAGAAAAAAAATTAATACTACAAACATTTACTACATTGAAATAAAAAAAATTTCTCCAAAGAAACCAAACACAAAAAAAAGAATGGGCAAAGGTTTCGGCATAAAAAAAAATGCAAACATTTAAAAATAAAATTTGATTTTAAAAAAAAGTGTTTGCAACAAAAAAAACAAAAGCAAATAAAAGATACGGTTTTTTTGTTGGTTATTTTTTCAATGTTAAAAGAAGAAGAAGAAGCATCTCTTCTTTTTTCCCTTCTTCATCATTGATGATGACGGCACAAAAGAAGAAAAAGAACAAAAGCGCGAAATACGTTTTTGAGCTTAAACATTTTTTGAAGAAAAAAAAAGTGAACTAAAAAAGTAGCAGTGAAGAGGAAAAAAATAAGCAGCAGCCGCATGCATTACAAAAAAGCAAGCAGACGGCGAACGGCATTTGGACATACACATACACGTGCAGAAAGTCGTCGACGCCACTTCTCAACATCAGCCATTTACAGGCATAGCGCCAGATAGTTTGTCCAGAATGCCCTAAAGGGGAAATAAAGAAGAAGAAATAAGTAAAGAAAGTCTTCATCGTTGGCGGCAACAGCGCAACTACTACTAACGGAACTATGCCGTTGCCACAAGCTATGCCATTGGCGGCGCAACTTCTTACTGCAAATATTTTTTGGGACGGGCCAAAATAGTCTAAAATCGATTTAAGACGCGGAAAAAAAGTTTTGTCGTCAGCAGATTTTCTTCATTGCGTAAGTAAATTTATAATTTTAATGGAACCTTTAAAAAAACACCTGCATTAAAAAGATGTGGCCTTAAAATTTTGCGTTTTTTAATTTTGAATATTAAAAAAAATATGAGTCAAATATGTATTTTTCTTTTCATCACATTTTGATTTCTTTCATAAAAAACATTTATGGCTATGAGAAAAGCAAGGAAAATAAGAGGAGGAGGAGATGAATGATGCATGTATATGTATGTATAGGAAGAGCCTCAAATCGACAACAACAACGCCGTTCCCAAGAAACACGATGCTCATAAAAATCACCGGAAGACATGAAATTGGGGGTCGTAAAAAAACGAACAAAGAGAAAAAAAAATTAAAGTGTCAAAAGTTGGCTTTTTATTTTAGGAGTAGAGGATGATAGAAACCATCAACCAAAAAAATAAAGAATAAAAGCATTGTTTTATTTACAAAAAGATTTTTTAAATCTTCTCATAAGAAGCTAACGATCGAATTTCGTTTATTTTTAGCTCCACAAAAAGCTATGGAAGAAAAATAACGGGAAAGCGGACTTTAATTTTGGAAAAAAAAGCTACGACAAAGCATTTTTACCTTTTTTTAATAGAAAAAATGCCGTCGAAACTAAAGATGAAAAGAAATAAACACATGAGGAAGCTGTAGGAAGAACAACAAAGACCAAACGGAAGCTTCTCATTTGCGTCAAAAAGCGTAAAAATAATAAATTTTCCTGAAGGCTGATGTTGTTGGGTTTTTTTTTTTCACCCATCCATCGGCAGTTTCAGAAGGGTTAACAAAAAGAAAGTTTTTTTTAGGTGAAAGAAAAGAAAGAACGTTTTTCATTTTCACATTTTTTGTTGTTGTGAAGGCTAATGCTAATTGAAGACGCCGCCGCGTCAAAATGCAACACCAGAACAACAACAAAAAAAAATGAACTACGATGCCCGGGAGGCAATTGAAGCAGCACAGGAGAAGAAAGCAGCAGTTGCAAGAGTGATCGAAAAAAGAAGAAGAAAAACGGTTCGTAAAAAGAGTCTATGAATATTTCATATTTTTTTCTTTTATTTTTCCTAAACTAAACTCAAGATGAGAAAAATGAAAGCGTAAACGAGTCTTTTTTAAATGGAAAAACAGCAACAAAGAAAAAGATGAAATAACATCTAACAAAAAAGCATGGATCGCTTTTTCAATTTCCGTAAAAAATGCAAAAAATTTTAAAAACTTTAATAAATGGCCATGTTTGGAGGAGAATTGTAAAAGGTAATTCAAGCTTTTTTCCATTTGATTTACGAAATGAATGAAGGAAATGCTTCGATATTTTGAAAAAAAGCGTATGGATACAAAAAGTATGTATGTATTGAATGAAAATAAAAAAATGTCAACAAAATACTCTGTTGGAAACTTATGTACTACGGTAGATTTGTTTGTACCAGTAACATTATTTTTTCATGGCAAAAATCAATAACTTGGTTTTATGTAATTTTTAAATTTTAAATGGTAATTGTTAAACTATTTGCATGAAATAGAAAGAATTTACCAACACCAAAAAAATCGACTTTCACCATCCAAAATTGTTCTTAATTAAAATTTATTTTAGGTGACCTTTTTTATTTTTTTTGGCTTTATAGCTTCGTTCATTAAGTGTAATTATCTTTTGATAATTATTCCAAATAATAATGTTTTTGAAACTTCTAATACATTGCTCATTTGCAAACATAATATCAGTTTGAAAACTATGTTTTTTTGTTACAAAATTGCATTATTAAATTTTTACAATGATAGTAGCAAAAAATTATAACCAAATTTATTAGTATGCGATATTTGTACAAAATTTTGTATAAATTTAAAGAATGTGTGACATTTCAACTATAAAAATAAAATTATCAATCTAAATCACATTACTCTCTTTTATCTGTCCTTTTTTTATTTGGATTAAATTACTTTTACGCTAATTTTATTTATATTTTTTTCTACAATTTTGGTTACTTTTTTTTATTCACCAAAAAAACAATTTTACAATTTTGCAATGTTTTCTTGTTCTTGAAGT
Organism: Panagrolaimus kolymaensis; assembly: GCA_028622995.1. NCBI lineage: Eukaryota > Metazoa > Nematoda > Chromadorea > Rhabditida > Panagrolaimidae > Panagrolaimus > Panagrolaimus kolymaensis. The sequence continues at coordinate 246 of JAJQJQ010000489.1, read as the reverse complement.
AACAAAGTTGGATTGAGTCCATTTCCAATATCCGCGGCCACTTCTCTTGCTGAGTTGGCAATATCATTATTTTTTAAAGCTGTCATATCAAATTCAGGGAATTTATCATAAACACACATTGCAAGAACAATACATATAAATGCTGTTAAGCCATATGTATTTGCTTCAAGCTGAAAAAAAAAGTTAATTAACTTTTATGTAATTTGGTTTTTTTCAATATATTTCTTTAAAAATAGTACCTTTTGT
>JAJQJQ010000488.1:0-23786 GCA_028622995.1 Panagrolaimus kolymaensis | reverse complement strand
GCTAAAGTATTTCCTCATATTGCTATCCTAGCTAGAAAAGTTCTGTGCATCACAAGCAGTGCCGCAAGCGAAAGGGTTTTTTCTTTATTGGGAAGGACCGCGACGAAGTTACGTGGATCTTTATCACCAGAAACTGTGAGTATGTTGATAAAGATGAAGAATATGGAAAAATTTAAAAAAAAGTATGCTCCTTTTTTGCCTGTTATAATTGAAGAAGAAGAACCTGAAGTTATGGACGTTTAAACATTGTTATAATTATTTTCTAATGGTTTTTTAAGTTAAACTTTCTCCAAACTCTTAAATTTTTAAATATTACTCATACATACATATTTATAATAACAATTTTTGTTTTTTTAATGATGGTAAAACAATATTATAATCTAAAAATAATATATTTGTATTTCATTTTTATATGTTCAAAATAATCTTGCATTAAAAAAATAAAAATAAAATAATAAACAAAAACAGAAAAAAAATTTACATGTATTTCACATTTTTTGTGCATTTTTGATATTAATAATGAATTGAATTGGAAAAAACTCGTTAATCATTGCTTGAAATTAGCTTTATAATATTTTTTCAATGTTAAAAATCATTTGAAACCTTAAAAAAAAATTCATAACTAAAATGCGCATCGTCGGTTTCAACCGTCTCTTGACGGTGGCGACCGTCAGTTGACGGTGGAGACCGTCAGGCTCTGAAATAGGTTTCAACTATAAAAAATAGAGCAGCAATAATCTCCATAGCTTATTTTATCAATAATCTTGAGTTTTTGGAAAAAAAAAATTGACGGTCAAAACCGTCAAAAGACGGTGGTAACCGTCGAAAATGACGGTTGGCTTACAGGGTTGGAAAAAAGCAATGATATGTGCTCATTTTATTGTTGTTGACATTTACAAAAACAACAATGTGTGTGTGAATATGCCATTTTTGCAATAATATATTGATTATTCAGCAGTGAAAGAAAAAAATTGATAGTTGTCTTCTTTTTTTTCACTGAGAATTTCTTTCTTTGTGAATAAAAGCATCTTTCTTTTTTCGATTTATCATAATTTTATGAAAGTTTATTTTTTCCATTTTTTTGTATTTTATTTGAATATTTTAACAAATATCTTTTTTGTTTTGTTGGTTAAAGTTTTTATTTAGAAAAATCTTCTAAAAGCAATACTCTTTTTCAAAACTTATAAATAATTAGGAAAGAAAAATTATTTAAAATAAAAGTTAAAAGAAACATATATTTTCCTAATTTAAATTACCCATATTTTGAGTTTGAGGCAAGGAAAATTTAAATATAAAGATAAAAATTTGATATATGAGTACAATTTTTTGAATAATTTCTTGATCGATTGTATATGTCGTCGTTCGTGAAAAATAAGCTGTTGAAAAGGTTTTTTCTTATTTCTTTTTCTAAAAAGCTAATGGGGAATTTTTTAAAATTAATTTTATTGATGCAAGTTTAAGAAGAACAAAATCTTAATGAATGATTTTTTTAGTTAAAAGGAAAGCAAAAAAAATTAAATTAACAAAATACAAATATATTATTTTTTAAAGCTAATCAGTTTTATTTATTAATACCAAAAATTGTGAAGCCAATCGAAGTTTATTTGCTAAACTTTTAAAAGTATGATGATGATTTTCAGTATTTCCATAATTACTTGGAAGTCGCTCTTCTTGTTGTTTGGAACCCTGACAACCTAATTTTCCAAAGGGTGGGAACTTTATGCTCAAAATAATGTCGATGTGCATAGGCATATTGAAAATGATGCTCGGGAATAAAAGTAAGGGCATCGCTGCAATTATAATCTTCACCAAATGGAGGGCCAAGACATTCAAAATATGGAGAAATTTTCCCGCATTTCATGAGGATAATATATTTCTGTTCCATGGTGATATGGTCGATCAAGATCATCTGGGTCGCAAGGATGACTTGAAGCTCCCATGATTTCATCTTTGGCACATCCAGGAAGATGAGGGACTATATCCACGCCATGCACGATTCGATAACTTTGTGGAACCAAGAGATTATGTTTTTGTGCTAAAACTACATTTCCTACTCTTGGTTGTCCAAAAGTATATAATTTTACATCATTGCTATTTCTCAAACCAAATAACACAGTTTTTAAGGCCGCCAAAGAAGCCAAAGCTCCACCTAAAAAAACTATTGTCAAATTTTGTCAGACAAAAAAATAATCGTGAATCAAATTAGTCATTTTCGGAATCTGACTCAAATTTGAAGCCATTTTTTTCTAATAAAATCCAACCAACCTAAACTATGCCCAGTAAAAGTAACAGCATAACTTGGATGCTCCACCAACGCTTGCTCCACATTCGCCCATAAAGCTTCTAAAGCATGAGAAAAATATTTGTGTGCCTTTCCAGCTCCATAAAAATCTGCTTGAGGCTGAAGAGAATGCCATCCTTCAGTGAGAAGTTGGGCTTTGGTTTTAGTTCCTCGAAAAACTATATACAAATGTTGATTAATGTCATCCGCAAGAGAATATGAACCACAAGTATTTGCATATTCATCACATATTTGAGTTGTTGAAGAATAAAGTTGTCGAGGTCGAACACTCAAGAAAGTTCTAAAAAAATTATAAAAAAATTTATTTTTAAAATTCCAATTTTTTTGGCCAACAAAAATTATGGTAGTTTTAAAAATAAATTAAATTTCTAATAAAAAGTATTATTTTGGTTTATTTTCAAATACCATAAACAATTTTTAAAAAGATTAACTCCAAACTTCAAAAAAAAAATCTTTAAAAAATAATTCAGTAATTATTTTGTTTTTGTTGATACGAAAAAGTGAGAGGCATGAATAAACCAAAAAAATAACTTTTGATTCTTCCAACAACAAAAAAAAGATGTTTGTTTAACTTTTAAAAATCAACCAAAAAGAATTTCAAAAGTCATCCGGTTTTCATACTTATTCAATAACAAACAAGGAATGGTAATTTTTTTTTGCAGGTTTGAAACTTAAAAAATACTTTTTTTAAAGAATTATTAATTTGGTTGATATTTGAAAGAAGGTTTGGATCCAAAACAAATTTTTTTAGTAAAAATTGCAAAAAAAAGGAACATGGCAATTAAAGACTGTTTGTATGAAAGAAATTTGTAAAGGCACTTAACATTTGTACTTTGATAAGAATTTTTTTCAGAACGTTTGAAGGGTTTTTAGAAAGTTTAAAATTGCAAAAAGTTTTCTAGCATTACAATATTTTATTTTTTAATATAATTTTTCATTTCAAAATTCGACTTTGACTCACTTTTGAACGCAAGCTTCTGGCGATAAAGCATAAGCTCCAGCAGCCAAATTCAACAAAGCTTTAGCTTCAATTTCATTATAAGCTGTTCGAGGTTGCCATACCGGAAAGCATTCAACAACAAAAAATTGAATAAAAATAAAAATAACAAAAATAAAATAAAAACGAGTCATTCGAAAAACCACCACCCGACGCAACCCAGAATGTGAAGTATTTTGATTTCTTTTTTGGAATAAAAAAATACAATCCGTCAGCAAAATATTCGAACATTCGTTCGTTCGAAGCATGCAAGTATCATGCAGCCATGGAAGCGCGTTTTTGAAAATCAAAGGAACTTTGAACAAAAAATTTTTGATTTCGATTTTTTTTTCTTTTAAAATCTTTATTGTTTTGAGATTGAGATAAACTTTTTTATAATTGAACAATCTGAGAATTTTCCTTGTTATATGTTTAGTCATCTGATAGTTCGACTATAGCTCTCGAGTTTAAGCATCATGGCAAAAATGCAAAAGTTACATATCCCATTTTTGTTAAACAAAGCGATTACGGAGTTGACTTCCCCGATTTTTCAATTTTTGTACGAACTAAACTTTCGGAAACAACACCAATATCTTTAAATGCTATCAATAAGTTGGAACTATGAAAACGAGAAGATTTTCAAATTTTACCGAACTGTTGAAATTTAAACAACAATGATTTTGAAGTTATTATTCGTGTTTTTGTTTAAATTTTGTGGCTGCTCTACTCCAATTAAAATTAAGAAAACAATTGATATTGTGGCAAAACATAAAAATACTGGATAATGACAGTGAAGCCCCTCGCTATTTTAGTTAAAATTAGAGGGTATTTTTAATAATGACTTTTCTTGAGCTATTGTAATTGTTTCCAAATGCTATTATAGTGCAATAGGGATGAACCTCCCAGCTTTATGATTACAATAAGATAAACCAACAAACATACTAAAAAAATCTTAAATATACCGAGTTCCCTATGCTTAATATATATTTTAAACCATTTTCTATCGCTATCTTAATGACTTTGTATAACTTAGTTAAGCGATTAATAAAATTGTTAAAAACAATAAAGATTTTAAAAGAAAAAAAAATCGAAATCAAAAATTTTTTGTTCAAAGTTCCTTTGATTTTCAAAAACGCGCTTCCATGGCTGCATGATACTTGCATGCTTCGAACGAACGAATGTTCGAATATTTTGCTGACGGATTGTAAAAAAACGCAGAAGTCGGTTGTTGAAAAGACGTGAAAAAATGGAGAGAAAAGAAAAGATGGATGGAAGAGGAGGTGTAATTATTTTTCCGGATGACGACAGTTGTAAAAAAAAAGTGATGGAAAAAAATCAGTCTTTCAAACAAACAAAAGAGTTAAATCGATTGTGAAAAGTTTTTTTATTTTCACACAACACTGGCATTTAAAAAATAAATATATTGAATAATAAAATGGAAACAAAAAATTTTTCGAGTCTCAAAAAAAAATTTGAATTTGGAAATTTTATGGATTTGACCTTTGAAATGTGTCATTAATTTTACAAAACATTTTTAAGTCAAAGATAAATTTCACATTTGGAAAAAAATGTAAGAAGAAAAATTGAAAGGGCATTAAGACAGATGTGTCATTTTTCCATTTCCAAAGAGATATTTTCAGACGTCTCTTTTTTTGCATTTAAAAACACATTTAATTTTTTTGTTAATATCAAAATAAGTATGGAAATGACTCATACGAAAACAGGTTTAAAAAAATGAAAGTCAAAGAATTTTTTTTTTTAATTTCCGCGATGGTTAATTTTAAATAACAAATAAAGTTTATTTTAAAGTCTTTAAAATGCATTTTTTTTAATTCAGAGAAATAATAAAATATAAAGAAAAATCGACAATTTTTGCATAAATTTATTTGATGAACAAACTTTTTTGGGAAAATTCTGATGCTTCAAGCGGAGTTCTTTTTTGTTGTTGGGATTTGAGGAAGGTGGAGCCATCACTCAAATAATTACTCTTTCTCCAACTGTTCCACTTGAACCTCCACAATGCATTGCGAGAGCTTATACTGGAGCTAGTGGAACAGATGTAATTACAAGAATGGAAAATATCCAAGAAGCTTCACTTAAAATCGATGGAATAACTTTAAGTGAATATCAAGCTCAATTATTAGCAGCCAAAGTCAGCCAATATTTAATGCTCAATTCCAAAGTTGATTTCACCCAGGAAATTACTGTAGCTTAAAAATTTACAAAACCATGTACATATTTTTTTATGGGATATTTTTTGGTGTGGAAGTCTTTCAATTAATTTGGGGTTTGGTGATGGATTCGAAGTAATATATTTATTTATTTTTTAAATTATTGGTGGTGGACTTTTGGGAATTCCGTGACTTGCTTTTAATCGCTAAATAATTATTATTTAAATAAAATAAAATTAACTATATTTATTGTATATTTTGTTTCAAAATTATTTACAAATTTAGACAAATAATAATCATTTAAACAAAGTAAATAAAAAAATCGAAATAAATAAAACACAGAACACATTCAAAAAACATTTAAAAGTAAAAATTTTCTATTTAAAAATAAATATCCATTGATTTCATGAACTCTGCTTCCACCCAAAAATAAAATAAAATTCACAAAAAAAAATAATTACAAATAAATTAACATAAAAATAAAAATAATAATAGTTAAAATAATCCGTAATTATTAATTGATCGTGATTTCTTCAGTGAAATCAACTTTGGAATTTAGCATTAAATATGACTGACTTTGGCTGCTAATAATTGAGCCTGATATTCGCTTAAAGTTATTCCATCGATTTAACTGAAGCTTGTTGAATAAATGGTGTAGAAACTTGAACATCTGTAGGAGTGGCTGATGAATAATCATGTGCAATGCATTTAGCTTCGGTAAACCCAGTAGGGTATGTAACTAATTTAGTAATTGCTCCACCTTCTTCGTAGCCAACTTGAGTTCCTTCGGTGTAAGTCAATCCTGTAGCTTTGCCGCAGTCGTTTACCATTGGAGGAGTATATTGAGGAGTAACGACAATTCCTACAGTAGGCAACTGTAGCGTGTTTAATCCTGCCAAAACGCTGAATTAAGGTCGCCATTCGCTCGAAGTTGAGCATCAGTAAGTGTAAGAGATTGTCCCGGGAAATATGCAAGTTGAGTAATTGCATTGCTATTTGGATATGTCCATGAAGTTGGTGGATAAAATTTCATATTCAATGAAGGATTCGTAAAAAATTGACTACCTAAAAATTTTTTTCTCAAATGAAAGTTAAAAAATTAATATTTGAATTACCTCCTATTCCACCTGCGCAAGATCGAATTGGTTGAAATAGCATAATTCGAGAACCAAAAGCCCAATGAATTTTAACGACATTTTTAAAATAAATGACTTTGTCGTCGACAATAAAATAGAAATTCTTAGGTAGTTTGAGCTTTGGTGATCCTCTTTTATACCTACGATCGAAAAATTGTGAAAGAAAATATTTACATTTAAAGTTCCAAAAAGTTCCAACCTTTTACAATACTTCTTTTATTTTATTTATAAAAGATAAAAATAGCAACAACCTTTTGATTCTCCAAATTTTACTATAAACTTTTCAATGACTCTTTTTTTTTATAGCTTTGGTTCTGTTGATCTCTGTTGCTAGTATAGATGTTATAATGGCAAAACCCTGGTTGAAAAGTAAAATTTATTTTGAGCCGAGAGCAAAAAGTAAATAACAAATAATAAAAAATTTTCAAATTTAATTTTTTTGTTGTTGAATGTTTTTGTATTTAAAAAAGAACATCGGTCACAAAAAAAAGTATTAATCAAGCAAGCGAGAAAAAAAAAACGTAAAAGACTAAACAAATATTCTTTCATTCATACATTCATGTTTCAATTTATTTATTATACATATTTTCTTTATCAACGAGAAAAAAAGTAAAAATATTTTACAACTTTTTTGAACGCATTAGACTCATTGGAACTATTTTTTTTATTCATCAAAGCTGAAAGTCTGAATGAAATATTCCTGAATTCAAAATTTTTTCGTAAATTTAAATTCTAATAGAAATTATAAAAGTCTGTGTTTCCATACAAAAATATTTTTCTGACCACAGCCGCCGCTTTCTCTTTTTTGCACGCATTTTAAGAATTAGAAATTTAAAAAAAGGATGGAAAAAGCAAATAATGATGAGTAAAAGAAAAAGAAATAGAAAAGTTGTAACTTTTCTTTTGAATGAATGATTCAATTAAAAAATGCTTCTTTCTTTCATTCAATCATTTTTATTTATTTATGGGTCAGAAGGAGAAAAAGTTTAAAAACGTGTAAATGTAATAAAAAAAAAGAGAAGATTAAGCAAACATTCTCTAAATCATGAAAAGCTATGTAATATATAAGGTTAAAAGTTTAATGAAAAATGACCATTCGTAAATTTTTTTGATTGAACTTTACTTATTTTTTCAATCTTTCACTTTTTGTTGTTGGTCTGAAACATGTATTCTAAAATTTTATTTGTTTTGGTTTTGGGATTTTTGCTATTTAATCCGATTCAAAGTTGCGGTGGAGGCATTGGTAAGTGTTTTAAGTGGAAAAATTTTTTAGAACATAGAAACAAATTTATTTATTTGGAAGATTTTTAAATTTCGGAAAAATTAAATTTTTTTATTTATTTAGGTGGTGGACTTTTCACAAATCCCTCGCTAAATATGAAATTTTATCCTCCAACTTCATGGACATATCCCGACAGTAATGCAGTTACTCAACTTTCTTACTTTCCTGGCCAATCACTTTTACTCACGGATGCCCAACTTAGAGCCAATGGCGACATTACTTCTGCTGTACTTGCTGGTCTAAATACTCTTCAACTTTCAACCCTTGGAATCGTGGTTACTCCACAATATACTCCCCGATGGTTAATGATTGTGGCAAAGCCACCGGTTTGACAATACAGTTGGCACTCAAGTTGGGTATGAGGAAGGTGGAGCAATTACGAATTGGTTTCATATCCCACTGGAATGACTCAAATAAAATGCATCGCACATGATTATTCATCTGCTACACCTACGGATGTTCAACAACAAACGCCTTTCATTCAACAAGCTTCAGTTAAAATTGATGGAATAACTTTGAGTGAATATCAAGCTCAATTATTAGCAGCCAAAGTCAGCCAATATTTAATGCTAAATTCCAAAGTTGATTTCACCGAAGAAATCGCGATCAATTAAAAAAAAGTGTTTAATATTTTTGGGGAAAGAATCATATTTTGGTGTAGGTGGATCTCATGGAAAATATTGGGTGGTATATTTCGCGGTTTGTAATTGGTTTTGGTTTTTGAAAGGAGAAAAATTGGGGAGTTTTATGCTGTTGTTATGGAAGAGGTGGAAGTTATTTTTGATCTTTATTTTTGTATTATTGTTTTTAATCTTTGTTAAATTTAAATAAAGTATTTTTAAAATTCCGAATTTGCATTACAATAAAAAAAAGTTTTAATCGAAGACAATTTTTCTGGACAAAATTCTTTAAAATTACGAAATTATTTAAACTATATTTGGAAATTTTCGATCTATCAAACTAAAAATTGATAGCAATTTCTCTTTTGTAAAAATCCTAAAACAAAATAATAAACAGATTTTGTGATAGTCATCAACCAAAATGACAAAACTCTGCAAAATTAAACTCATTTTTTAATGTTTTGCTTTGAGAGTTTTTAATATAATGTTAATTGCTGTTTGTGAAAAAGTTCCTTCGTAAATTTTATGTTTTATTTGTGCTTTTAATAACCATATTCAAGCCATTACACATTTGGAGAATAAAATTTTCCTTTTCTAATAAAAGATTTATGTAAACATATTTTTTTACAACAATTTTGATTGAAATAAACGAAACATTATTTTTACTGAAGCCATATATATTATTTTTTAGTTACACATGCTTCTTCTTTTGAACCTCTATTGAAAAGCAACAACGATGACACTCAAATGTGTTTAAGTTAAAAAAAAACTTTCCATTGGTCATTTTTTTCTCATTCTTTCTAGATAAATAAATATTTGATTTTTGAAAGTAAAATTTCTTTGTTTGCTTTACTTTTTATTTGGTCCTTTTTAATTTATTTCTCAAAAAAGTTATATAAAAGTGATATTTTTAGAAGGCATACAGCCAAGCCAGTCTTACACCATGTACAGAAGATGTAAGAATTACAGTAGCAAAAAAATGTTAATTTCAAAACAAAAAAATTAAACATTATTGAAGTTTGTTAATTCGGCTTCCAATTATTTATTTATTTATTGGTTTTTTAACCTTTATAATTTATATATTCCATTACTTCCTTAACGATTTGGCCACAAAACGTGCAAAGCCACTTTTTCCATGAGAAAAAAATATTTTTTAACATTGACCATCATAATAAAAAAATCCAACCTTTAGAGACGAAATTCGCTATTCATTCAATATTCAGGATGGTCGGAAGTTATTGTAGGAGCATATTTTTATCCAGTGATTTTTGTGCTATTTTTTGCGAGGTAAAGTATAATTTTTTTGGAAAAAAAAATTAAAAACAAGAAAATCCAAAATTTTGGCGATTCAAAGCAATCAAAAAAAAATTTCAGCTCATTATTTCGAAACAGCTTCCTTCGATTTTATCGTTTAAATCGCTTTATGCTTAAAGATCGAACCATTCGTGTAACTCAAAGTGCAACAGGAACCAAAGTTTCATAATAACCTTTTTTTATCTCATAACAAAAAATATTTTATATTAAAAACTTTTATTATTTTTTTTACTGTAATTATAAAATTTTCATATACACATAAATAATAAATTCATATTTAAAGAAAAAAGAGGAAATTATTTTTACACATAAACATGCTAGAAAAAAATATATTTATATTTTGGGGTTTTGAATCATGTTCGAAAACGATGGATGATGATGTTTTCGAGTTGAAATAAAATTATTTTGATTAACGATATGTTCGTCCACCAACTGATTCCAAATTTCTTCCAGCTTGAAATGCAGGTTCATTAGCTAATTGACTATCAATATTAACATCATCAGGGCTAACTTCATTACTGTTAACTGAAAGAAAAAAAATTCAATATAGGATTAATAATAAAAAGAAAATGAAAATAAGGAAATAAAAGATGTCATAAAAAAATGTGTGATGACTAATTGGAAAAATGGTAGTAAAAAAGAAAGATATGAGTAAGTTGGGTAAAAAGGTTTATATTCCTTTTCAATGAAAAAAATGGATTATAAATCAAAAAGAAAAAGAATACTTTTTTTTTTGGTTTCTTAGAAATAAAAAAAAGAAACTATGACTATAAAGTAATAAAACTCAAAGTTATAAATCAAAACACAAAAAACTACCTAAATGTCAGCTAATTTACGAGTCTCACGTCACATTTTTCAAAGTTTGGCTTTGAAAAAGAAATAAAACTTTTTCTTTAATTTTTTTTTTATTAAAAAGGGATTCTTTTTTTGAAGAGAAAAAGTTTTGATTCTTAAAAATGTTTCACGTTTTTTAAAAGTAAAAAGCAAAAATGGAATCTTTAAAATCGCAATAGGTTGGTTAGTTTAATAAAATCATAGGAAAAAAACAACGTCTCTGTTAAAAAATAAGTTGCTCCACCGACTTAACTTTTTTTTGACCCATAATTTTCAAAGACATTAAAAAAAGTTATATTTTTATCAAGAAAAAAAAGAGAAGATAAATAAATAAATTGCTCGTTATTGGAGTTAAAAACTTCGATCGATGTGACTCAAACTAACTCCACAGTTGATACAAGATTTTTCGAAGTTAGAACCCTGGATAACGAAACAGAAGCAAAAAACAAAGGATGGGTGGATGGGATTCTCAACAAAATAAATCATCACGAACCTTTCATATCTCCAAGCTTTTCTTTAGCTGATTCAGCAACATTTGACATTGCATTTGATGCGGCATTAGCCATACCTTTAACGGTTTCTCCTACAGTTCCCATAGCATTTTTAGCGGTTTCCATGATTAACAAATAATAATTCTAGAAAAAAGAAAATATAATTCTTTAAAAAGAAAAAGAAAATGAGCGAAATCAATAATACCTTTTAAAAAAATAAAACACGAGAAAAGACAACGAAGAAAAAAAAAAGAATTTATTTTGAAAGTTTCTCAATTTTCCGAACTTTCTTTTATACTTATTTTTTTATTTTTAAGAAAAGAAAAACATTGTTGTTTTGTTTATTACGAAAGAATGGTTGGAAAAAATAAAACACGCTCGTTGTGGTGGCTGATGGCGCTTGGCTCAAATGTTGTTTATCTGTTCATTTGCTTCTTTCTTTCTCTTTCAATTTTTTTTTCAGCACACACGAGGAATGGAAAAAAAGAAGGACAAAAAAATGAAGTAAACAACAACAACGAAGACACAGAGAGAAAGACGAAAGCAAAGTAAAAAAAAAGAAGAAATATTTCAAGAGGAGTGTAATCGATGGTCGTTTAAAACAAAAAAATAAATTTGTCAATGTTTGTTTTTTTTAAGAAAAATAATTGTTTAAAAAAATTTAAAGCAGTAAGTTAGAATAAAAGGAAAAAAGTATAACATGAAATCATTCAAAAAAAGTTTATGAAAAACTTTCATTAAAAAATTTTGATATGAAATCACAAAGGCAAAAAAAAGTAAAATAAAGTTTTATGTTTGAATTTTCAATTGCTTTTTGAAATTTAATTTTTTGTAAAAATTATTCAATTTTTAAGTAAACATTTTATTTATATTTCTTGAAATTGGAACCAAATTCATGGATGAAAAATGAGTTTTAATTTGCCAAAAAAAAAAATCAAAAACTTTCACAAATTAATCTTTTAAATCCTGAATCCAATTGTCCATATCTTCTTAAATTTTCTAATTCTTGAAAACTATAATGGCCAATGGTTTTTAAAAGAGTAGCTTTTTCATCCAAATCAGATGCAGATGTGGTCGATATTGGAATAGGAGCCTCAGGCGTATCAATAAGTTCAACATTTTCTGATCCTGTTGTTTCTACAAAGTTTTGACGACGAGGATGACAATTATCCAAAATATTAAATAAAAATTTAAAATGATTTTTTACAAAACATTGTCGATCAAAAAAACAATTATAAAATTTCATAATTTTACACCCTTTTAACATGTCTGAATAAATATGGCTTTGCAATAATTCGTTGATTACAATTTTAAAGTTTTCTTGTTCCTCGAAACTTCCAATTTCGTTAGTGGAAATAAAAATTTGATCATTTTCTTTCTTTTTCGTTAATGGTTGAAGTTTCTGACTAACACAATCAGTAAAAGTCTTTAAACTTGGAAGTGAATTTGCGGACTCCAAAGCACTTCTAATGTCACCATTTTTAAAAAGTTTATTACCAAACGTACTACTTAAAAAATATTTGCAATAATTTTCAAAATCGCTGGTTACGATACAATCATATGCTTTGTAGTGACTGCATAGTTGAACCTAAAAAAATAAAAGCCAATTAGTATTATTTATTACCAAAATTTTATTTATTTCTTTTTCATTTTATTTCAGAGCATTTTCCAGCTTGTAACTTCACTTCTTCTTTTTTTATAGAAAAAACAATAAAATTATAAAGATTTTAGAAAGGCTTACTTTTGGCGTCTTTGGAAATTCGATGTTATAATCTTCATCAAGCAATTTAATAGAAAATGCACTTCGTAAAATAGTAAAAATAAAAACTAATTCTTTCAATAACTTCTTCATTTAAATAAACGGCTTCGAAATTCGAATAAATTATCAATGGAAAAAGTCAACAACAAAAAAATACATATTTTAATTTTCTGATCACACATTTTGACCTTGACATGTATGTATCCAATTCATTCCTTTTATTTTTGGATGAATAAAAATTGCGTCATTAATAAATGAAAACTTTTTTGTTTTTGAAAGGAAGAAAATGAACAAATTTATTTATGCATTTTTTCTCTCTCGTTTATTGTACAAAAATGAATTAAAGAACAAATTCAACAATTAATTAAGTAACTTTACTTTTAACATTCATTTTTTTTTGTTACAATCAAAATTCGTCAAATTACTTATTATTACTCTTCGGAATAACAAAATGCGTAGAAGCTGACCGCTGTTGTTGATGATTTCCAAATATTTTTCGATTCACTATAAAATTATTAAACTTATTTGGAAACCATTGTTTCAATAAAATTTTAAAACACTTATAAATTTCAGAATTTTTAAATAAAAATATAAAAACATTTAAGCATGCATTAATTAAAGATCCAAAACCAATATACATAGTTATCATTGCTTTTGTGGATGGCTCAGATTTAAGAATTTCGGTTAAAATCATTAAAAATACTGGAATTCCATAAAATATTGTGCAACAAAGTAAAATTAATGAAACCGAAATAAATACTCGAAGTTGAAGTTGAAGTCGAACTTCGGTGGTTTTATTTTGTTTATCCTTTTTTAATCGGCGAACAAGAAAGATTAAAGCCAAGGAATAAAAAACTAAAAAAAATTGTTAAATTTTTTTAAATATTATTTTTTCTAATCGTTTTTGTAAATTCTAGAAATTTATATTCGAAAAGAATGGCCTTGAATCAAGAAAAAAAACAATATCTTCGAGTCTCAAAGAGAAAAGTCCAACAAATTTTATTGTTGAATTTTTGTTTGGAAAGTTTTTTAATTTTACATTACAAATTTTTCTTACCAAATGTTAAAACAATAAATAAACTGCAATAAACTAAATTTGAAAGATAAAATGATTGAGCTGCTGCAGACCCAGAAGAGCATACAGTAATCAGTTTACTTGTATCCAAATTAATCCATTTTGCAATAAATAAATAAATGGGTGCCAAAATTGAAATAAATCCAACAATTGAAAGAAATATGGGTGATTGATCTTTTGCATATGTGGTTGGACGAAATACAGCCAAAAATCGATCAAATGCAATTGAAACTATTATTACTTGGCCGCCACTCACACCAAAAGCTTGAACCGAATTTACCAAAATGCAAGTAGGTTTATCAAAAGTGAAAATATCATTCAAATTTGCATAGGTTGTGTACGCAACCCGAATCAATACACCCAACCCTAAAAAAAATGAAAATAATGGGAGTAAAGTTAATATGAAAAAATAAAATAAAATTTAGATCATGGCTCTTTGAATTTGGAAAACTTTTTAGAAATAATTTTGTTGAATGCAAAAAATTTTTTTTCATTGTTTGCTTTTAAAGACTCAACATTTCCATACTTAAAAAACCACTTTCGTACAATTTTAAAAATAGTTTAATTTTCCGATAATAACATCTTGCAAAAAAATAAATAAAAAAATGCCTATTTTGGGAAATAATATTTACCAATTTAATTTTAACTTCGCTAAAAAGTTTTTATGCGTTTTTTTAGAAAACTCGTTTAAAAAATAAACTGCTTATGGAATTTTAAAAATGAATTGTTGAACTTTCAAAAACTTTGCTTCTGAGATTTTTTAATACTTTAAAGAAATTTTCCAAAAAAAAATTGTAAGTTAAAGATAAGCAAAAGTTGGTCAATTCTTATCAAAAGCATTTTTATAAATCTAAATAAAACTTTGAAGAAATTTAGGGTTTATTTCAAAAACCAACAAAGAAAAAAAAACAAAAAACCTTCAAAACTAACTAATGATTAAATCACATAAATTTAGCATAGCCACCAAACAATGGCAAGGAGTTTTTTGAAGTCTTGGAAATTTATAAAACATATAAATCAAGAATATATTTCCAGCTATAGTAATCGTTGATACAATATAACGAAAAATATTTACACCCAAAGTTTCATCAAATTCATCGTCGCAGCAAAAGTTTGTTGTTTGAATTTTATATTAAAGCAAAAATTTAAAACTCAAAAAAATAAAGAAAGAGTAAAAATCAAAAAAAAAAAGTTTCATTTAATAAAAAAATTTCATGAAGTAAAATTTTTCCACCTTTTTTTTAAAAATGCATTAAAAAAGCATTAAAAAAAAAGCAGGTGAATATTTTTTTTTGTTCTAAGAAAAGAAAAAATATTTTTTTAAAAGTATTAAAACTTGAAAGACGTGGTGAAGGAAAAAAAAAAACGACGAATATAAGTAATTGGGTGTTGTTGTTAATAAAGCTAAAAAAAGCGAAAAAAAATGTTTTACAACATTAAAAAATAATAATGGAGGAAAAATCATAGGCTCAAAGATTGCAATTATGGAAATAAACAAACACTCAAAAATTTTAACACACAAAATACATAAAACATGTATTTTTTTGCAATAACAAAAGGGCAAACATTTTTATTTTCAAAAGTTTTTTGATCAAAAATTCTAAACTACTAAATTTGATTTTATTTTATTCAAAAGCAGCTACTAACTTTCATAAGAATATCACAACAAAATTCATTGAAAGCAAAATTTTTGTAACTTGTCTTGCAACTTTCAATTCTTTGTTTTTTGAAGAAAATAAATCCCGCGAAGTAATATGAATCAAACATGATTTGGATGTTTGCAATTATTTAACTGATTCGAAAAATCTTACTTCTATTTTTTTTGATAATTTTGCTAATAAAAGTTTATTCATTCAGCATTTATTTATTCTTTTGCATTTTTTACTTCTAAAACTTAAAATTATGGAATATGTAGGATATATAACATAAATCCTCGAACATCAAATATTTTTGTCTTGGCGGTTATACTTTTTATTCTTCTTCTAAAACACCTTGAACTCAAAGCTTCTTTGTTCTTCCCCATTCTGACATTAAAGAAAAAATTAAAAAAATTGTTTTGGCGGGACAATTTTTTTTTTTGCGGTCATTTCATTTTTTAATTTTTTAAATAAAACTAAACTTAAAGAAAAAGTAATTAAACCTTTTTTTCAAAATGACCGTTTTTTTGTGTATTTTTTTTTAGTTTTATTGTTCTTGGACATCAGTAGTGCATCAATGAGGTCAGTGACCGGCGACGGCCACAGCAGGAGGTGAGAAAAGCAGACGACTTTCGTTTTTAAAAAAAAAGGGCTTTTAAAAAATATTTTTTTACTCACAATCAGTTTCAATTCAATTCCCGCTTCAACAAAGCCACAAACACTTATTTTTTAGCTATATGTTTCCAATTTTAACTTTGCCCTATGTTCTTCGAAGGCGATTTTATGAAGTTCAAAGTCCAGCTTCTCTTTATTACCTTCGACAAATATCACCACAAATTTCTCGAGAATCTTCATATTTGCCTTTAACCGTTGATAAACTTTATATAAATGCTTTGGATTCATTTATTCATATCGATGAAAATGGTTTACTTTGTCAAAAAATTGGATTTCAAGAATTATTATATCTTCCTCAAATTTTTTATCGTTGTTGCATTACAAAAGAAATATTTATTGATCAACTTTCCACTCAACAATTATCCCAAATTTCGAAATGTATTTATGGAAATTATTCTACTTTAAGTATCACGGGTTTTCCATATTTTGAAGATTTTAAAAATTTGATTACTGAATATGTTCGAAATTTAACTTTTTGTGGACGAATCATTGATTTACCAAATTTAAAGGAATTATTTGGAAATTCTCAATGGTTTAACTAATTTAACGTAAGTTGAGAGGATTGATTATTAGCCATCTTTTATTTTGTTATAGGATTTGTATGGAAAGCACATAGAGGCTTTTTAAAGCTAATAAATAAATGCAAAAAAAATTTCTTGAACGAAAAAAACTTGGAGAAATATAATTAACTAAAAAGCTGGTCAAGTTCATTGAATACTCTTTTCGCTTTGCACTTAAAGGACCATGTTCATTTGCTTCCTTTTTTCAAACACGCGTTTGATTATTCGCCGCTTCAGGATCACAAAATTCGGTGTGAAGGCGGGAGAATTTCCTTCTTCAAATTTTTTAAAATTTTTTGGATTTTCTGAAGATAAGCATATGTATTTACTCTCTCGAAGTAGCTTACGACCACTCAACATATTGATAGTAATGAATATGGGTATTATTAATGCTACTAACCTTCTTCATGTTAGGCGAAATCTTCAGAAAATCCAAAAAATTCTAAAAAATATGAAGAAGAAGGAATATTTTCCCGCCTTCACACGAATTTTGTGATCCTGAAGCGGCGAATAATCAAACGCGTGTTTGAAAAAAGGAAGCAAATGAACATGGTCCTTTAAACCAAGACAATTTTTTTTGAGAATCGTAAATGTCAGCCAAATTTAAACGTTTAACTCAATTACAAATTACTTTTCCTCATAGCGCAATCTTAGAAAAAAATCAAAAAAAATATTTGGTCTCGATAAAATAAAGCGAACCCGAGACTTGATACCAAATTTCTTTTCCTTTAGACTTTGAGATTCCATCCCTATGCTTTGCGGATTCCCGATGTCTTCTTTTTTTAGAGTCATAAATCTTTTTTTTGTTTAAAAACAAAAACAGCTATCAAACTTTAGTATCTTTCCATATATTTTTTTTGAAACGACAAATTTCGCATGTTTTAAACTTCTTTGATTTGGAAAATAGTCTTTTTTTTGCTTGTTTTACAAGAATTTGCGATTATTACAGTATTTTATCAGAAAAATCAAGCCTTATTCCACAATTTAATACAACAAAAACCATATTTACACGTTTTAATTTTTTTTCAGTTTGGTTCAATACTGTCAAGCCACAAAAATCAATGCGGCAGAAGAAATAATCAATAATATATTATGCGAAATAAAACCACCCTCAAATATTTCCGGTATACTTTGACCATATGCAATTCAGATAATTCGTTTCAACATTTATATGCAACTTTTGATAAAAATATTATTAAAATTTCTGTTTTTGGTGATAATTTGTAAAATATAAAAAAAATTAATAAATAAAAACATTTTTTAATTTTTCTGTTTCTTAATTTTTTTGACCACAAAAAATGAGATGGTTTTTGATTTGTTTGATTTTTTAGCAAAAAAAATTATTGATTATTTATTTTCTTTATTTTTAGTTTTTTTTTTGAGGAAAGAAAACAGCAAAGAAAAATAAAAAATCGGACATAGACATAAAATAAATTTTTTTTACATACAAAAAAGCATTGGTGATCAGAGAAACCACCAAAATAAAAAAAGAAATAAATAAACACCAAAAACAAAACACAAACAAAAATAATAACAACTTCTTTTTTTTTAAAGATGGTAAACAAAAAGAGAAAAACAAAACAAAAAAAATGTTGCAATACTTTCGAATTTTTATATTTATTTATCAGCTTAAAATAAGGAAAAACAAATGAAGGAATTGAGGAGGAGGATGCGAGAATGACGAAAACTAACATTTTCAATTTTCAGGCTTGGTATTTTTTTTTTTAAATATTTCCGGACTACAAAATTTTAAGTGCATTTTTTAAACCAAAAGTGTTTTTTTCGAAAATTTAATTACTTGCCCCGAGAAAAATATTTGAGCTTCAAAGAAATTAATAAGACATAAAAATTTTCATGGATTTTGGCTTCAAAAAAATCGAAGGATTTTAAACTTTCTTGTTTTTCAAATTTAAAAAAATGCGGTGCAAAATTTTTCTTGTTTTGTTGGGCGTTAAAGAGATCCTGAAGCTTACTTTTAAAAATATATATTTTGTATCCCATTTTTTCATTCAAGACAATCTGAATCTTTTTTTCTTCACCTCCAATAAATAAAAAAAAACCAAAAATCGAGGAAGTAAAAATCAATTAATTTATTTAATTATATTTACAATCATAAAAACAAACAACAAAATATAATATTCGAGGAAATAATACTTTTTCTTCTTAAAAAAAATTTAAATATATTAATAATATGTGTAAGAATGTTGTGATATATCATAGAGATCCAAATAACATACATAGATAGAAAAACACGAGTCAAGAAGGCAAAACAATCATAATAATAATATACGGAAAAAATGGAATCAGGCTTTAATAAAAATAAAAAATAATATTAATAAGCGAATGTATGTGAAAGAAAGAAAGATAGAAAGAAAAAAAGCAAAGTTAAAGATAACAAAAAATATTGTTCAAAAAAATTATAAATCTGATAAGTTTTTTCGTTACAAAAAAAAGAAATGAAAAAATAAGGCACAAAAATGGATGTTTTTATAATTAAAAAAATTAAGGGAAAAAAGTTTTGATTCACTTTTATAGTTTAAAAAAAAGAAGGAGTCTATTTGGATAAGCTTTTGAGCATTTTTTAATCCTGTCAACACGAAATAAATTTTTTTTCTCATTTAATTATGAGCTGACATGGTTGCTCCATCCACACATGGACGATGAATAGTTGGATTATTTTTAATTATATGTATTCCATCCAAAAATCTTTGATGAGCAATTAACTAAATTTTTAGGAGTTTTTGGATCCAAATCCACAATTCGAAGTGAATATGCAAAATACAAAGGGCTTGAATGGCGAACTTTAACCACATTTTTTGCAAGCCCTGGAGAATGATCAAAATCATTTGGAGATACTTGAGAAAGAGTAATCATTAAACTGCAATCTTTTAATGTGGCAGCAAAGAAATATCTTTCTAGCAAAGACATGGCATCAGTTTCAGTTAAAAATGTATTATGTTCTTTACCCATTAATCGAGTTTTATCATGAAGTCGACATTGTTCAAAATAAGATAAATTTTGATATAATTGATTTGCGGTTATTATTCCAATGGGATCTAATTGTTGAGCTTTAAGCAAAAAATTTAAGATGCTTTCTTCAGTTAAACCAAATTCTGTTACATCGTCGTCAACCCCAGCCAAGATTTGACACAGCGCAATTGCGAGAATATCAATATTTGCTCCACCATTTTCATTATCAGGAAATAATAATTCATTTAATTTTGATTCACTTAAAACCGATTCATCTGAATGCACGGTATTGCCGTTACGAAAAATTCTCAATTTCTATGCGGATCATGAATGAGTGAAGTAATAGCGGATTTCATTCGAGTTAAATTTCCACTATATAAATCCAAAGGGCAAAAATCATACATTTTATCATATGCAGCAGTTTTCCATTTTTCGATCTAAAAAAATTATGAGAATAATAGATAGAAAATATATTGGAGTTTTGTGGTGAAGGAAAAAAGCATACGAGAAAAATTTTTTTTGGATGTTAATAAAAAACTATGAATTTTTTTCGTAGATATTCTACGCATCAAAAACGGCGGTTTTTTAAAAAAAGACTTCTTTAACACAAATTTTTTAATTCGTTGGTGAAAAACTAGAAGAATCTTTTCAAATTTATTTTTTTCTTTGTCTTTATCGACGATGGATTTTTTTCCATGATTTTCCATTTTTTTTTCTAAAAAACGAATTTCCTTGGATAAATCTTTTTTTTTTTTTTTTTTGCGATGAGAATCCCCGTAAAAATTAAACATCTTTAAAGTTTTAAAAAAGCTTGTTTGCTGCTATTTTTGAATTTGTCATTATTGCATAATGTTACACATAACTAATTTACATTTTTTTTGTTGCAGTAATCATCTAGTCTCTCATTTGTTTTGAAATAAGTTATATTTATTATTTGCAAAATGAATGATGCAAGCTTGTGAAAGTTTATATGGCTCGTCATTATTCCAACAGATTTTGAAATTTTTATTTTATTTTTTTTAAACGCGAAATAAATTTTTGTTCGACATTTAGTTTTAGGTAAATAAGATTACTCATTTGCTTCGCAATAAAAATTTAATACTTTTTTTTGTTGGTGCCGAAGTCTAAAAATCATTTTTCCATTTTTTGTTTTCTTATCAATTTTTTTTCTTCAGCATTGCTAACACTGAGTTGTTACTCAATGCTCACTCAATGTTGCTATGTTTTAAAACACTTTTTTTCTTTCCCAAAAAAAACTAAAAAAATAATTCTTTTTTTCTTTTTGAAAACAAAACAAAAAAATGCGGATACAAAACAAATCAACTTCCGGTTAATGGTCGTCGGTGGTCATGCGTTTGCACTTGCCGCCGCCACCTATTCTCATCGCCACATTTTTTTGCTCAAAGTTGCTGATATATTTTTTTTTTCACGTGTGACTTTTTTTGAGATTTTATGAAGAAAAAATCCAAAGAAATCGATAAATTAAATTCAGAAATTCACAACAACAAACCTGTAAAACACAATTATTACAATATGGCACATCCATTCCAGGATGATGTTGAAAGAAGCCTTGTTTGGGTTTAAGTTCCACTGTAATAGTTGGTCCAGTCATGGATGGAAAACGTTTAGGTATGCATGTGGCATCATGCATTTCTAAAGCTGCGATGCATCCTAAAATTAAATAAAAAAATAAAATATTTTCGTTTAGAAAATCAATAAATCGATTTATCGTCTCAAGACCCAAAATAATTTAGTAATAAAAATATAAAATAAACAACTTACGAATATCTTGTTGCATTGCAATTGCACAATCCCGTAATGGCAACATACTCATTGATGATAAAATTGTTAAATCATCAAATGTTGATATTTTTGTATTAAATCGAAGTGTAGGAAGCTAAAAATGAAAAACACGTGCAAAAAATTAAAGGAATTTTTATTTTGCATACAAATATTTTTTTTTATTAACTTTTGCACCCATAATTTTTTCCAGGATTAAAGGTGTAACAGTAGTAAAACAAGGGATAAGCAAAACTAAATTTTTCAATGTTTCAAAATTCCACCAAAAATTCGCTGAATGGCGAAGCATCCATTTAGCCAACAAACAAGCTTTCAACAACCAAAAAAATTTTTTCATTCAATGTTTTCTTCTTTCTTTCATATTCTTTTTTTTCTTCTCTGCCTTTTTCCTCTCTCTCTGGTTTTGATTCGACACGTTGCAATTGCAAACCCTTATTTTATCTTCGTGGATATCTTTTTTATATACATATTTATAATTTCTTATTTACTTCTAGGCGTTATGTTTCCATCAAATCGAAACAACAGAAGCAATAATAGAGGAAATCAGTATTTCAACAATCGACGTAATGATGACAGAAGAAGTTTCAACAATCGACGTGATGATGACAGACGAGGTTCTTCTTCTGGATGGGGTGGTAATCGAGTAAGCAGAAATGACGTGGAAGAACGAAATCTAAGAATTGCTGCTGAAGTAGAAGTTGAAAAATGGAAAAAGAAGTATGAAGAAACTAAACGTCAAAAGGATTTGGACGAAGAAGCTCAAAATCAACGCTTTGGTGCTTTTGGCGCAGATGATGATTCAAGTTCTGATGGTTGGAGCACCTGTAAGTTCCGTTAAAATATAAGAAAGGCCATCTAATCAACTTATTTTTAACACTGTTAATCATTAAATTTTTAGGTTGTAAGATCCAAAAAGTCAAAGAAAAATAAGAAGAACAAGCGACGTCTTTCATTCTCCTCATCATCCTCTTCAACCTCTTCTGATGATATCAAGCGCTCAAAGTATTCGGAAGATGAAGATGATGACGCTGATAAATACACTTTTCTGGAACATACCAATTTTGCTACTCCTCAAATTTATCATCAAAGAAAGCCTGAAAAACAAAGAACTAAAGCGCCTGAATTCAACTTTTGGAGAAAAGTCAAACCTGCACCAAAAATATATTTGAATGATAAAGAACTTCAAACAAGAAACTGTCGAATTTCTGTTTCCTACAAAGAGCCAACTGAAGTTTCTCCTGGTGTTTTCCAAATTGATGCCGCTCCATATGATATTAAAAATGATGTAAGTTGCTTGAATTCCTTATGTGCCTTTAACTGAAATCAGTATCTTTAGGCTAGCAGAGCTACAACTTCTAAAGAAGCTGACATTGATTGGACTAATGTCTCATTTGAAGAATTTCTTGTAATGGATGCTATTCAACAAGGTGTATTTTGCTCAAGCATCTGCAACAAAGAAACATTATGCTTACAAAAAGTGGATCAAAGAAGCATCAACTAAAATGGATAAAGTTAAATGGTGGATTATGCTTATCAATTTGGAGGTTTGTTGTGTTGCTTTACAAACTATAAATTTATTTTGTTTTGTTTTTTAGAAAGATCGTACAGAAGAAATACGTAAAGCTGGAAAACTTACAGGCAAATGTGATGTGAATGAAGTTAAAAAGACGATGATTGAACAAGCTATCAAAGAATGTGGAGATGCTGTCGATTTGAGACTTCTTCAAATAGATCTTTTTACGGAAATGTATGGTGAAAATTCTGGCGATGTTAAAGAAGCCTGGAAGAATGTAAGTTTTCAAATTCCTCATTCATTTTTGGTTCTAATGTTTATGTTGTTTTAGATTATTGAACAAGTTTCCAAATGATCTCAAAATGTGGCGTCGTCGATTAACTTACTTCAGGAACAAGCGATCTCTTTTCAATGCCAAATCTTACATTGTAAGTGTTCTCTTTTCATTGTTTTGTATTGAGAGGTTAAACTTTACTCATTGCATTGTTCGACTTTTTTATATTGCACCTTTTTAGGCTGATTCATTATTGCCATGCTTGAGCAAACTTGGTGGAATTCTCAATCAAACATTCAAATCTCATCCGAAGCAAGAAGGAACTGAAGAATTTTTGGTTGATGTCATCGTTTCAACAGCTTCACTTTATATTGAAATGGGAACGATGTACAAAGCA